>RJWT010004315.1:0-33723 GCA_004365215.1 Cuniculus paca | reverse complement strand
ATTATAAATACTATAGTGACTTGTTAGGAGCATATAAATAATTTTTATCATAGCTAGGATTATTAATAAAATGTCTATTTTAAAGATCAAAAATTATGTGTAAATATGTATGATTTTAAGGTAAAACATATATAGATAGTTATTACATTTACTCCAAACATGGAATTAGGTATTGGAAATAGAAATTTATTTATCTTCCATGGTTTGAGGGAGTAAGCCATAAAATAGATGAATATATATTTGTAAGGGCTTAAATTTTTATTTTTGAATATATACTTTTAATGCATCTACCTAAAAATCTTTCATCTGTCTTGTCTCTCAGGGAAAGTCATAAAGTTGTTTTAGGAAATATGATGCAAGTTTTCAAATTTGCATTCACGGAATTTGGTGACTAAATCTTAGCAGAACATATTGAAAATGTGGTTCTAATTGTTTACAATCTTTTTTGCTCCTATGTTTTTAAGATATCAGCATTTAGGAAGCTTTCAAGGATGTATTTATCTGAATTAAGAGGACCTGCATGCACACACTTAGGTGACATTTTTCTTTGCTCCGAAGATTTATTGTCACTAAAACAAGTTTCTATTTTGTTACTGATTTTAATGATAAAATTAATGCATGCTCATTTTTGAAAAGTTGAGAACACTAACAGATTTAAAGAAGATACAAATTCACACATTGTCCCACTTGATCCAAATAAAATCACAGATAATATTTTGATGAATTTCAGATTCATTAACATTTAAACTATTGAAATTAAAATTTACATAAGTTTTTGCATACTGACTTCTTAAACTTGATATTATGCCATATACTTGTTTTTCAATATTATCATACAGTATGCATAAATATTAATGATATTAACACTCAGTTAGAAATGAACTATATATATTATACTGTATTCATCATACATAAAGTACTATTGAAAATATTATGGGCATTTAAATTTTAAAATTTATTACAGAAAAAGAAGTATTGCTTTCTATCTCTCTCAAAATCTTCCCCACACACGTATCCCATCATTCTTGCCATGTTCTGAAGCAGTCCTGAGAGTCCTTTTTTGTGTCTTTAGCTGCATTGGCATGGTTGTCTCTATGTCCTGAACTGAATCAAAACATTTAAATTTCATGAACATTTTGACTTTGGGGAAGATCTAGAAGTCACACAATTAAGGTACCCCATAATGTTTCAATGTTTTTACAAGTCTGCCTTTCCATTGAATGGCACTCAGCAGCAGATCTCAGTATGTATATGTATGTATATGTATACATACATATGTATATATGTAATCTCTGTAAAGATAAGAAAGATGACTTCCAGTGCTTCAGAAAGTGTCAAGAATGATGAAATAAGTGTATTCAAAGTGAAGTAGAGTATTTTAATATTAGTATTTGAATATTAATGACAATATTGCTTTTACTGTAATAAGTTATTTTAAACACTCACTGTATAGTTTGATCACTTCTTGTATTACAGCAAGAGGACATTTATTATAAGGATTTAATTTTCCACAATTGAGACAGCAGGGTAAACAATTTGTATGAATCTCTTGTTCTATGTCAGGTGCAGGGCACTGAAGTCAGTTGGCAGGTAAGTAAGAAGGAAAGGTAATTGTAGCAGATGGGAAACAAGAAAACAAGGTAAGTTAGAACTTTTAAGGATCAAGTAACCCTAGGAAGCTGGACCAAAGCCTCCTTAGTCTCTCAGGGCTGCCAACTCTCCAACTTTAATAATGGGAGTGACCTGCAAAGAGAAGCAGATGTTAACTTCAACGGCAAAACACACACTTGGCGCAACAATGAAGGAAGCTGGTGAAGAACCAACAGGCACTGCAAGGGGTATAACCCGGATGCTGACTCATGTCACCACGGGGAACCAGAGATTGGGCCCAACAAGCCGGCACTGCAACAGTACCCAGTACCCTGCTCTGCAGCTCCTCTTAAAAAGAACTCATCTGTCATGACTTCACGTTGTTTTTTAAATATCATGCAAAATAACCTTTTCAGGCATTCCTAACTCAGAATTATGCAGAACAGAGAATTTTTGGAAATCTGTATCCTCCTTAGGTAGATACAATCTACTAAAATTACTTTCATTTTACTACTTTTAAAATATTTCATGAAGTACACATAGTATACTTGGACTACTATATTCAGATATTGAAGATTTAGAAACACTGGGATGTCGAATTAAATTATTACATATACTGTATAATTTGAACATTGCCTCTGAGGATTTTGGTGTTTGGTGTTTGTCAGTTACTTACTAATTCTCTTGCTTTTCTTTGCTACTTAAACCTACTTTCCTTCAGGTCTCAGATTAACTATGCACGTTAATAGGAGTCTCCCCTGCATTTTAAAACTGGTGTGTGGTCCTTGATTGTGCTCCCAAAGCACTCTGCATTCGGTCTTCTGCAGCAGACTCACTGGTCAGTGCAGTCGCCTGTGTACCAGCCTGTGTCTCTCACTGCACTGCGTACTTGCAGGCAGTAAGTGACTTGCTCTCCAGTTCTTAGGAGAGGTCTTGGCACATAGGTAAGCAATCAAGCTTTATGAATGAATGGTATTATATCATTAGCTATACCCACTTTTTTTGTTGTCGTTACTTTTCCTTTTTGCAAACTATACTCTACTTTTAGTTATCTGAGTTTTCTTCAGAAAAATGGAATCTAGAAACTGCTTTTCCCTGGCCTCATAGGATGTTTTACCACAATCACTGGATGAAAATCACTAGAAATGGTTGCCATTAGGGTTACATGATTGGCGAATGTTTATTGAGATAAAAGTCATTTCACCATGAAATAGTGCTTTGAGATTTTCTATTTTGGATTGTTAAAGTTAACAAGCAAGTGCTAAGTTTCATATGTCCACTAAGACTTTTAAGAAATTATTTTCCAAATATTCATTGAAATAATCATATTGATATTCATACCAGTATCTCTGATTCATCTGTTATTCATTATGCTTCTACAAATAAAAATTTCAACCTAAAGGAGATGGAGGAGTTATGAGTACAGTATGGGTACAGGAAAATATGATGGGTTTTTTTTATTACTACTACCAGTATATTTAAAATGTTCGCACATTTGCTATTCTACACTTACTGATTACAGACTTTCCAGGTATGTGACTAGGTTATTCTTCAGAAAGATAGACTGCTGTCCAAAATTTGTGAAATGGCATAGTTACTACATTACTTTCGGGTGATGAGTTGTTTGCATATCTTCAGTTTTATTTTTCATCAAAATTAGGAAGTTCTAAAGTACTTACATTTCCATTATCAATAATACATTTTTTCATCATTTCAAATGCTGGTTCTAATTTTCTTTGATAATATTTTTGGTCCCTTGTATTCAGCTTTGAAAAGACTGTGATCATTAGACTATAATTTTAATTTCTCTTCAATGCACATACAAGCAACCAGGAATAAATTACAAAACAACGTAGAATGCACAACATGACTGGAGGAACTTTTATGGGCCTATTACAAACAAATTTATTCTAAATAGTCTAGCTAATCCAAAATAATAGTCTAGCTAATAAAGAGTACATGAACAAGTTAGTATTCTCATTGGATAATTTTGGATTTCATAGGTTCCAAGATTTTGAGATAAATAATTTTGATTCCACGTATTTTCTTCTTTTAGATTTACTCCTGTAATTTGAACTTCACTTTGTTCTCCATCTCTGACAGATTCCAATAAAACATCTCTATCAAACCCTGAGATGGCACCCAGGAGATGGCTATGACCCAGTCACTGCAGGGAGTATGGGTGTGTATGCAGGTCCCTAAGGCGTTGTAGCAGTTTCTTCCTCAAATTTCAGATTTTTCTTAAGGAACAATTTACTGTGAATGCCTTGGCCATTAACCTTAAATGAACAACTTGGTGTTTAACTTATTTTTAGACAGTAAACTGAAGGACCTTACAGTATTCATTCATACTGCATTATTTTACTTATTGAAATTAGGAAATAAATTCATACATGAAAGTATTGTTTGTAGAATTATAGCATTTCAAAATATTATTTTTGATGTTTCTTTGGCATTGCGCTTAATCTTTCAGTTTTTCCTTACCTTAGGGATGACTATAATTCTATAGACTAATTCATTCTTCTTACATAATTTTATAGTTTTTTCTTCACAGACTTAGGGGAAATGTCACTGCTAGATTCATTTTATTTCATTGCATAGATCATCTTTTACCTAACTGGTATCTCAGAGGGGTGATTGTCAGTTCACAAAAGCTAAATGACTGACTTGCAGAGTGTAAAAGAACGTGAAGAGAGAGGTTATAATGTGATAATTGTTGCTATTTCAGAACCAGGCACTTTTATCTCCAGGTCCATATCTTACCTGTTTTTAAAATCTCTACAGTGAATGATACCAAGAACATAGAGGATAATCAGTAACTTTTCTCATGAAAGAAAGAGCTTAGTGCCTGCAAAAGAAATAGGCATTACATTAGAAACAAACCTACAAATGATATTTCTGTGAAAATAGGTTGCATATCATATTCTTGGATTGTGGTAACTATGTATCTGTTGAGAAACAAACAAACAAAAAAAAAAACAGAGAAAGATGTCCTTTGTGGCATCCCACATCACTCTTTCTGCCAAACAAAGGTGAGAAAGAGCAGAGACAAGTTAACTTCTTGATTATTTCCTTGTGTGTATAAATGGTGCTAGAGTTTATCTTGCTCTTCTTCGCATTGCAAAAACCATAAGCTAAATTCCCCTGAAGTCCCCTTAAACACCTTTTAGCTTCAGTGACTGTGTTCAGAGTTAAAAGAATAAGATCAGAGACACAATCAGTTTTTGTTTTTAAAATTATGCTGTTTACCTTCATATAATAAAAACTGGAGGTAGCCCAGTTTAGGAATACTAGGAGAAAGAGCAAAATGAATTGACACACATAATATACCTATTATGTCACTGTTGTATCTTTCATTGAGTTCACAGGATAGCAAGGGAAAAGATGGACAACCTCTGTTAGATATTTGATGATTTAAACCAAAGGCAAATGTTATTCTCAATAGCAAAGGCTATTTCTAAAGACATACTGAATGTCACACCTTACTGAGATTCCAAACCATTCCACATAGGGGTGGATACATTTCCACACTGAAAATCTGAAATCCAAAGTGTTCCAAAATCTGAATCCTTGTGGTCACTAACATGCCACACATAAAATATTCTATACCATAAAACTTTGTTTCATGGATGAAATTATGAAATATACTATACAAAGTCATCTTTATGCTAAGTGTGTATAACTTGCATATGAAACATAAATAAATTTTATGTTTAGATTTGGGTCCCATTCTCAAGATATTTCATTGTGTATACACAAATATTTCAAAATCTGAAAAAATATAAAATCTTAATGCAGGTCTCAAGCATTTTAGATAGATAGACTCATTCTGTGTAAACATATACTGAATAGTAAACTAAATAAAAATTAACAATAAAATTTTAAAAATACAACATAACCTAGAGTAAGGACAGCTCATATGTAAAGGATAGGACCACATAGTAATGTTTTCTATGAATGTCTTAGAGTTGGTCAATGAAGGCATCTCTTTTAAGAGTCAAGGTGTCTATAATATGCCTCCACAGGCCCAAAGCAAGTGGGCCAACTCACTGTGGATTAGAACCCCTAAAGCTGTGAGCCAATATAGCTCTACTTTTTAGAAGTTGATTATTTCAGGTACTTACTATAATTATGGAAAGAAAGCACATTGGTGACTCTGGGAGGCTAGAATGGAAAGGGTTCTGTGTAGCTGATGTGAGGAGGTGGAAGGTCATTAGGATATGAGGTAGGCCATAAAAATATATAGGGGTTCAACCAATAATTTAACTTTGGCAAAGTTATATAATGTTTTTACTAATATCTTTGTTAAGAGAGTTATAAGGGCTATGGAGCTGGTTTGAAACCAGCTTTTGGGGGTTCGATTCCTTCCTTTCTTGTTTTAAGCTTAGATGGATGTAGGTCCTTCAAATGTATGATATGGTGGAGGGCAGCCGTGAAGTTACTCTAGGTTTATTGATATTAGTTTGATGTTTAAAACTTCCCGTTTTGAAGCAAATGCCTCTCAAATTATGAAAATTATTACTTAGGTAGCCATTAACGAGATGAATGAGCTTATTGATGAAACTGTGTTTCATAGTGTATATGCATCTGGTTAATCACCAATAATTTAACTTTGACAAAGTTATGCAATGTTTTTGCTAATGTTTACTAATAACAATGAGATCGGTCACCAGATAAATGTAATGTCTAATACTTATTTGATATTCTTTACTGAGAAAGAGACAGATCCCACTAGAATTAAATTAAGCAAATTTTGAGAAAATACTGAATCCATATTAATTTAAGAATACAACTGCTGGGCATGGTGGTGTACACATGTAATCCCAGCACTCAGGAGGCTGAGGCAGGAGGATCATTGCAAGTTCAAGACCAGCCTGGGCTACAAAGTGAGCCCAAGGCCAGCCTGAACTGCATAGCGAGACCCTGTCTCACAAAAAGACACACACACATCAGAAAGAATACAACAACTTCAATTATTATACACTTCAGTAGTTTTTAATGACAATACACTTTGTTTTGTTTTTTGTGGTACGTATTTCATATGGAGAGATGTTATAAACTATTATCTTGCTTAAGAATGAGGAAAATTAAGAGCACTTGATTCTAAGAGGTCTTTAAACAAACCTGCAATTTGCTCAGTTGTCTTAGCTACTTTTTCTCTCATTGTGGAGACAAAATACCTGACACCCAAACTGAAGGAAGGAGAGGTTTATTTAGCTTACAGTTTCTGTGGATTTCAGTCCATAATCAGCTGGCTCCAAGGCAGGGTGGCATGGCACTGGGGCAACTTCAAGGCAGCAGCCAGAGCAAAACGGGGCAGCTGTTCATGGTGGCTGCAAGCGGCAAGAACAAACTGCACCAAAGAGGG
This sequence comes from Cuniculus paca, assembly GCA_004365215.1. Classification (NCBI taxonomy): domain Eukaryota; kingdom Metazoa; phylum Chordata; class Mammalia; order Rodentia; family Cuniculidae; genus Cuniculus; species Cuniculus paca. The sequence goes on along the minus strand of RJWT010004315.1, from coordinate 26,765 downwards.
AAAAACGCCCCCATTCCGACCTTACATTGTATGTCTGCTCCACCCCTGGGCGGGTGCAGAACTCACACTGCCAATCCCAGCACTAGACAAGGAGTCAATCACAAATGCTAGATTCAGCCACTTCAGTGACTACATGAGGATTGGGGGGGCCATCTATATACAAACCGTAACATCTAATATTTTTCAAAAATATTTTTGACAGAAAAGATAGAAATATGCTGATTTGGGCCAGGGTACTTGAGTGCTGACAAATGGTTACAAATATAAGGCTATTTCTTTTTTAAAATGCATTTGCTTTTGGGATTTATGAAGATAATGCATTTTAATGTAGATAACTTCACATAGATTTATTTAACTATTTTTCAAAGAATGGATCTATTCCTCAAGATTCACCTCTCAGGATCTCTCTTCATTACTGTGGAACTGACTTTTTTCTCTTATATAATGTTTCCCAAATGTATTACTAAAAATACCAAAGTTTTTCTTTCAACTGATGTTTTTATTTGCAAAAAACCTAGGGAAAAAGTTAAAGTAAATGAAACTTTACAGATTTAATAAATGTGATGGCATAATGGAGAACTTGTCCTCCATTGTGAAAGTGTAGGTGGGCCTTTCAGAACCCAAAGAAAAGCCTACAGGACACTGAGAGAGCAGGATAAATGCCAGCAGTAAATCAGGTTTTATCATCAAATGCTTCTCAAATTTTGATGCATGTTAGATCATATGGGGAACTTTTAAAACTATCGATATAATTAGGTATGGTATCCCACATCTGTAATCTCGGCACTATGGGAGACTGAGGTAGGAGGATTGAAAGTCTGAGCCCAGCTTAGATAATTTGGTGACTTAGTGAAACTGTGCCTCAAGACAAAAATAAAAATAAGCATAATAAAAGTGTTTTTAGTACTAGGGATATAGCTAAGTGCAAAGGCCCTATGTTCAACCCCAGTACCACAAAAAAGAGCAACCAAAAAATTCTCAATGCCTAATCCATATTCCATGCTAATTAAATAGGAGCACCTGGGATAGAACCCAAGCATCAAATCTTTTTAAAGTATATTTTAAGGTACAGCAAAATTTGAGAACCACTGCCCCAAAACAAAACTGAAAGAAATCCAGACTCAATCTTAATGTTTTGACTAAGCCACACATGTTGATAATTTTGACTTATGCTAGCCTTTTAGTTTTCTTCATCTAAGAAGACAGTTTTCACTTGTATGAGCAGTTCTTGGGTCTGAATATTCCAGACCAAGCAGGCTCACTGCACTGAGGTTGTTCCAAGGTCTCAGAATGTCCAACCCTGCTTGCTGCCCTGGCTGCTGCTTCTTTCCTCATCACACAATCTTTAATTACTGCTCCAATTGGTTGTTTCTTGGGATCCCTGGAACAGTGACTGAAGTTATGGGTCAGGCTTCCAGAACAGCTTGGCCCACTTGGTCTCATCCTATGAGAAAAAGGTAACCAAGAGAAACTGCTTCTATTTCTTCAATTTAATCACAGTTGTTATGGTTTGGGTAAGTGTCCCATAAAGCCCCATTGTTAAAGATTTGGTGCCAGGTGGTGGTGTTTTTGGGAAATGGTGAAAACTTTCAAAGGAGGTGCCTAGTAGAAAGAAGAAAGGTAATTGGGTACCTGCCCTGGAAAGGGATCATGGGACCCTGGCCCCTTTCTATCATTTTTTTTTCCTGCTCCCTAGCAATAAGGTAAATAGTTTTGCTATGCTGTGTACTCTTGCCAAAAGACAGTGGAGCCATTTGATTATGGACCTCCAAAATTGTGAGCTCAAAGAAACTTTCTTCTTCATAAGTTAATTATCTTGAGTGTTTGTTATAGCAATAGAAAGCTAGTTAACATACCATGTATACTGCTCTCTAGTATTTTGATTGTATGTTGGGGTAAAATTCAGGGAACTCCATTTTAAAAGAAAAGCTGTTTTGACAGATCTCTTATCTTTTTGTTTCAGAATATAAACTCTCATCCTGTTTTTTTAATGTAGATTTTTTTCTAGATACAACATAGCTAAATCAGATTTATGGATTATGTGGTTCACATACATAAATTCATCTTTCATATAGTACCCAGGTCATATTTATCCACTAAAATAATAGAATGAGTATAATATATAATAAAAGTAAGAGTTGGGTCAAGATATACTTTTGTTGAAAGAGTTAGCAAATGATGCAATAAACAACTAAAAGGGAAAGGTAAATACCTAATTTTGAGACCCTGAAAAAAAAATACATTGTCAAGTACAGTTTGGTAGAACTAGTGAGTTATTGACACACTGGTATCTTCTCCTTCTTAGGCAGATTTATAATTTGTTTATTTCTTAGTGTTTATGGTTAAAGGTAGTCAGGTTTTAGGGGCGTAAAAGTGGGTTTCTAACATGACACCAGGGTAATAGACTTGAATGGAGATTATCCTTGGTAAAAATGGGCACAGAGTGTGAACTCATAAAAATTGGCTTTCAGTTAAGCAGCTTTCAGTGTTTCATGTCTACACTTTCCTTCTGAGGTGTTTAATTTACAGATGGTTTAATTAGAGCTCTGCTGCAAAATTTGGGGTAGAATAGAACATTCACACTTTCAGCTTCCTATGCTCTCAGAATACTCTTTCCTGGATGATTTTACCCTTCAGCTCACAGTGCTATCATCATCTTCTTGCACAACAGCCCCTGCTCACTCAATCTAAAGTAGTCCAACAAGGCTAGCTCGAAAATAGATAAACAGAACACATTTATTTTCAAGACTGTAAACAAATTAAATTAGAAGAAATGATGTAGCTACAAAAATATTGTTTCCATGTGAGCACTATGTATGGCAAATACGTACAAAGTATTTTTTAAATGGATCAGTGGGAAAAATCACGGCAGTTAAAAATCTGAGCAACATCATTTTAATCTAAGATCAAAATTAACATAACAACAGGATACTTGTGATATAATGCATGAGAGCACAACATTACCTCTATTTTTTAAAAAAACGTAATTCAAAACCATCAGAGAACAGACAAATCACATTTAAAGGTATCTTTCAAAATGGCAATGCCATAAAAGACAAAGGAAGACTAATGAACAGGTTCAGATTAAAAGATACTAAAAATGTTAAGCAATGCATAATTGTAGGCTGAAAAAGGAAATTTCCATCAAGGATATTATTGATATAATTGCTAAAATTTATACATGGATTGTGTACAGAATCATAATATTGTGTCAGTACCAAACTTTCTGAATTTTGAAATTATAGCTTCATAAGAAGTAGAATTTTTTCCTCAGAAAATTTATGCTGAAGTAGTTAATAATGAAGGATTGTGACTTCTTACTCTTAAAAGTCCATAAAAATGGTAATAATTCTGAAGCAAACTTGTAGGTATGCACAGTTAATAGTGTGAACCTTGCAGGAAATACAAATGGACTAGCTTTAACTCCTGATTAAGGAGATCATATGCAAGTCTATGATTCCTAGTTGCATGACCACATTTCACCTTTGAACACTCACAGTGATGAGCGTGATTTGGAGAAATAACTGGTGCGAAGTCTCTCCTTGTCCATCACAGTGGTCCATGTACTAAAGTCGTCTTTGTCTTCTACCCTGACTACCCATGTGGTGCACAAGCACTGAGCATCGGCACAATGCCTTTTCCCTATTTTGAAGCCCTTCTTACAATTTTGGACAGTGATGACTCTTTGTTCTTATTTCGCAATTGCTGATTTGCTTATTTGACTTTTATTTATGTAGTAATTAATATTTTTATGAATTATCTTATATACAAGTTATATACAGAATTAATTATCCTTATATATCTTGTAAGTCATCATAAATAATTTTATATTATTATACAAGATAAGTTATTTGTATAAATTATACATCATCTTGTATCATTATTTATGTTCATAACTGAATTTTAACTCCTTACCTAAATGTTAAATTCTTTGAGTGCAGTGTTAATATAGCACTTTATGTTCCCAATAACAGTTAGTTCATTATTACACACATTGGAGATTTGTATGTGTTTTTGTCTTCATATTTGAAACCATGAGATTGGATACATTCAGGTGTCATTTTATGGCTATTACTGTGACTTATTTGTGCTATTCATTCTAACAATTAAGTGAAAAACTTGCAAATGTATAAAGAAACAGCAATTGCTAAGCACAGAGGTAAGATTTGACTCTATAATCTGGTAATTAGAATTACAAGATGAAGTCTTATGACTTATTAGAATTTACAAAATTGACAAAAAGAGATTCAACATTTTCTCTAGAAAAAAATCTCCATTAACTATTTATTCTATATTAGGGTGTCAAGTACAGTAATGCTATCATTATCTTTCTATCCCTGTTTGGTGACTTTTTTATGTATCTTAGGAAAATGCTTCTTCTTTTTTTTTTTTTTTAACTTTTTGGTGAATTCTCTATTAAAATACAAAGTGAGGCCTCTTGTGCTGAAGATATCCCTGGCTTATAGTGTTGTACATTGCAGATTAGTAATACTGTGCTGTAATATTCTTCCAGAGAACTCATGAACTAAAGTGCCTCATAATGTCTGCAATAGGCTTAACTATTCAGAATTAAAGCTAACACTGGAGATTGTGGTTGTGTGTGTGTGTGTGTGTGTGTGTGTGTGTGCATATTCTTTCAGTAACTTATGGATCATTTAGCTCTGTAGTTTCTAACACATCCATCCCCCCACCCAAAGTTCTAGGACACTATGAAATTCAACATGCTTTCCTCAAATATGTCTGCACTAGTTGCATTACATAAGCCACACAGTAATATCTTTCCTATATATTGTTTTTTTTAATGCAATAGAGGTGATATTATGATAGATAGAATCCATTTTTGAAAGTGATACATAATTCATAACACCATTTCATCATGTATCTTTTACTAAATATTTAAGCTACAACTGTAGGCATCTAAGAAAACTAAGGTTTTAAAAATAAATCATCACAACTTTGCCTCTGGAGACAAAATGGAGTGGACAGGGAATGAAGATTTACTACATTTTCTTAATGAGAAGCTAGAAAAGTCTGAAGCAAACAGGATAAACTGTTGATATTTATCACAATATTTGTTGTACAGTATCCCAATATTTAGCTGTTTTATAATATGTTAAGTATTTAATGAATTGGTGTGCACACTTGAGAATATGATTGCATTTGTTTACTTTATTTCAACACTTCTCGAAATGTTATCTGGAAATTCCTGAAATTCCCAGAAACCTTAATAAGTCTATGAGTTCAAAACTATTTTTGTAGTAATTCTAAGATATTATTTGTCTTTCACTATTGTCACAAATGAATTTCCAGAGACTATAGGGCCATTGATATTACAGTAGATTAAATGCAGAAAGCAAATATAAGAATCTAGTTGTCTATAGAAAGTTATATATTAAAAAGATTGAGAAAAATATTTAAAAAACTAGTCTTTCATAACTTGTTTTAGAATGTGTAGTTTTTAAATAAATAAATTGTTTAAATTAAGGTGTTATATATACATTATTTAAAATAAACTAATAAAGAAATATTTAAAATTTTCTCAGCTTTATTTTCTAATTCAATAAACACAGGAACACACAACACACAGAAATAGTCTTTTGGGGATTCTCAGTAATTTTTAAAAGTGTGAAAGGAAGCTGAGATCACAAAATTCCATAATTGCTATTTTAGTTAATATAAACATAGTCTCTCATAACTGGTACTTAATTGGTAGCTTTTTCTTCAAATACTTAATTTTGAGCATTTGAAAAAAAAGCTTTTTTGAGCATTTAAAAAAAAAACTTAATAGTGTTCTTAGTTTTCAAACATAAGTCTTGCATAGTAATTTTTTTGATAATATGAGAAAATAAAACCTTCATAAACAATGTTCTCTCTCCTTTTGTTTCCAAAAGAGAAACTTAGTAAGAAATCAAAATCAGAGTCTTAGCTTCCAATTTCCACGTTCATTTCATCACATCAAATACAAGAAAGAAGTATTATATGGCTGGTGATTTCCTTCATTCTGACTTTATACAGATTTAAACATAGCTATCTGGTTAATAATAGCTTAATCTTATACTTCACATTCACAAGACAGTACTGATTAGATGTCTTCTTGACATCAATTTCCAATTACTCTGATGTTCACTAATGTGACATTTTACTTCAGTTCAACCTAATGTCCAAGGGGAGGCTGGATCAAAGGGGTTAGGCTTGCTATTTTAATGTGTGAGTTGATGCTTAACAGTCAAAATGACTTCTACTTTCAACAAGAGTATATGCATGCTGCCTCCCAGATAGAAGCAAAGGAAATGAGCTCCACCTTGGAGAAATGTCTCCATTCTAAGTCTACAGAACAAAGAAATGGTGCTTCTTTCCTTAGTAGTTCCTTTTTCTTTGTGTTATATTTCTGGTATTGTTCATTCCAGAACATAAATAGAGTATAATTTGCACATAAGAAGATATGCAAATCTCATAAAATTTAGGTTCCAGTGGGAGCAAGTTCAAATATCCTAGAATTTAGTTACAGGCATGGGATAGAAGCTCTGAAAGATAGGTAAATCCATGCCAGCTGTCCAAATATTTTAAAGATATGTGATCATGTGCTGAATATCAACTGTTTTATAAGAACTTTGATAGGAGAGTATAGGGGTGATACCAATTTATCTATGAAGCAGGTACAAAGTAATTCTTAGATACTTTGTGTTGTAATTTTTAGGATGATACAGATTTTTCAGTTACAGCTTAAAAATTAGGAATAATTTAAGAAATAGACGGAATTGAGTCTCAGAATATTTTCATACTTTTATAGTCACAATCACACGAAATTCAAATTTTTGTATGTAAGTATAATAATTTACAGGTACTGTCCACCATTCTGTTATTAGGAAGATATGTTTTCTCAGATATGTTTTATGTGACTTATTCAGACATACAACTCATTCTAAATTTTGGTAATCTGGGAGGCAATTGGATTCACAGATCATACATATCAAATGTGGGTCATTGCTACTTTCCTGGTGAAAGTAACAGATACTGTTTAGGTGTCTAAGCAGGGAAAGAGTTATTAGCTCTTTTCTACTTTTCTTTTTTTCATCTTTGAAATCTTCAGAGTTTGAAGTACAAGAAAAAAACTTCAGAGTTTGAAGAATAAGGAAAAAGACAACTAATATCATTTCCTCTATATTATTAATAGTAATTATTTTCTACAGTGTCAGAGTTTCAGGAGAGAAGAGTTGCATCCTTTATTTTACACACAGTAATGGTTCACCAGTACATGAAGTATCCAGGATATCTATCAGTATGTATTTTTTTATATGATACCGAATAAGTTAGTTACAAAAGATCTTAATTGACCAAGATGTACTATTCTCTCTCAAATCACATGTATTCTCTTCTTGTTCTTCAATGTTTTGATGTCAGCAAGAATATTTTCAGTGCATAGGGAGGATTCATCATCATAAATTATCCATATTTTTTTGTCTTAGTCTTTGCTCAGCACAGTTTTGAGCTAAGGAATGAAGCCATGCGGGTGATACAGAAAAAAGGTTCTTCCTTTATAGATCCACAAATTGTTATGGTTAATATGCTAAATACTCATTTTTGAAAATATGGGCTGCTATATTATATATTTTTATCTGATAACTTTGGAAACAATTTTTGTGCTTATCTATAAAATTTATATTTATTCTTATTAAATTTAGCCTGCTCATTTCATTGATTGCATGAACATTTCCTTTTATTTTGATTTTTATCTTAGTATTGTCACTTAATGTAAGTTTCTTTAATCACATTGCTTCCTTAAATTCGAGAGTGCACCATGTTGTAATCTGAAAGATTGATGAGTGACAATGAAATCAAGTACAGGACCTAAAGTGCTTGGAAACTGGCTTGCTAAATAATAGTCTTAGCCCATGGGCACTCGAGTTATGAACCCAAATAATTGCTAACATTGAAGTGACCTGTTCTTCTGTTTAAGTCCATCATGAGAGGTGTTTATAAAGAAAATATTAATAACTATATTCACCCATTTTGCATTTCATTCCCAGACATAGTGGGCTCTGGATAGCAGGGTAGACTAGCACAAGCAGAACTTGGCATCTGTGGGCAGGAGCAGACAAATTATAGAAAGCGAAGGTATATAAATAATAGAAAAAATGACATGAGTCTATGCAAGTTCCTGCTAATAGTTTCTAGAAAGTAACAAATGAGAAAATCCCCCAAAATGGCCCTGTCACTAACTGTGTGACATGCAATGTTTTGAAACATGAACTCATCACAGAATATCTAAATTGAGCTAATTAATAAATGCTTTACTCATATATTTATCATTTTTGAGAACACTTAAAAACTACTCTCATAGATTAAGAATACACTATTTTATATCATTATTAACTACCATCACCATTTTTACAATAGCTCTCTTGGACATGTTCCTACTATATAAGACAAGTGTTGTGTCCTTTGACAAATATTTCCCAACCACATCTTTAAATTTTTTTGTTTCGTTTTTTAAATATTAAATGTATTTATTTATTTATTCGTGTTGCAGTACTGGGCATTGAACCCAGCAGTGCTAAGCAATATTTACATCTTCTCACCCTTTTGGAAAAAAAATTGAGACAGAGTCTTACTATATTGCCATTGTTGGTCTCAAACTCCTGCCTCAACCTTCCCAGTAGCTGGGCTAATAAGCATATACCAAGATGCCTGATGATTTGTTTTTAACAGACATAAAAACATAAAATTGTATAAATAAATGGAGTAACATGCTGTTTCAATACATGTATACATTACATAATGTTTAACAGGTTGAATATACTGCATTTCCTCAAATATTTATCATTTATGGTAAAAACTCAATGTCTTTTTTTCAAACATTTTAAAATGAACAATATTATTTACTATCTATAGTACACCAGAACTTCTTGCTCCTATGTAATTGTAACTTAGTACCCACTGATCAACCTGTGTTGTCTAGTTGTTTTTTTCAGACTTTATCTTTATTCAACACAGAATCTATAAACACTGATTAATTTCACAGTGAATTTTAATAGTTTCCCAGCACTTCAGGTATAATTTATGTCTATATGGTTTTCAATTTTGGTTTTATTCTCACTTTTCCTTTCAGTTTTCTCTTTTCGCTCTACACCATTGAATCCAAGTAGCCCATCCCAACGTCAGCCGTCCACCCTGGAAACAGTCTGTTCCAAGTAGGCGGAGCACTACTGCTTAAGAAAGGGAGTTTGGGCAAATATGATTAATAGAGGGAGAACATGATGTAGAGAACTTTGGAACCTCTCTCACTGCAAACTGCATACCATAAAGAAGTTGAGGGATGCATAGTAGTGGCCTTAACAAATAAGACAAAGTTAAGACTGAGTGATGGTCTTCAACAAACACATTTTGAAAATATTAGAAAAGAGATAATAGCTTTAGATTTAAATGTTCCAGGGGAAATATGATAGGCTTCAGCTCTTCGTTTTTCAGTATTATGAAGAGGGTTTGGAAGAATAACAAAACATTATGTCAACCACGGTTGACAGTAAATTTTCTTGGAGAAAAAATCCAAGTAATTATAAAATGAAAATCTATTCAGGGAAGTTCGGGAATTTCTTTAGGCTAAGAAATGCCCATAGATTGCAGATCTTAGTCTGTAGTGTGTAGAGAAATTATTTAACATGTAATCAGAATTTCCTTGTTGAAGTTACTAGTGTCAAATAAGTTGAAATACACATTAGAGGTTTTTATTTTTTACAGGCTATGTGTTATTGATTCCAAGGACTCGAAAGACTTCTTTTGGGTACAGAGACCTGCTGTTCTAGTACTCCAGTAAAATTGCACAGTGGACTGGGACACAGAATGATTAGTTTAGGTTTCTGCTGCAGCCTTACAAACTTTGGACTTAAATTAAAACATGTTGCTTTATAAAATCAGGGTTGCCCAAGAGACTGAATCAGAATGTTATGCTTTCATGTACTCAATGTGAGAATTTTCAGGTTTATAATTTGTAGTTCTCATCATTGTAAACACCTGTGTGTTCAACAGCTCCTCAGCATTGATGAATGCAAAAACCCTTTACTGAGTGAAAGAAGTCAATTTGTCCTCCCTGTGATAGATGCTTTACTGCTGTACATAGAAAACAAGTGCAATAAATTATTGAGGGCGAAATAAAAGTGTGTTGAAATCTAAAGTTTGACTTGATCTTACTGCCTTCTATATTTGCAAGACCACATTTAACTGTCATTGGAGTGGTTGTTACCCTCCTTGGACATAAGAAAATGTAACTATTCATGAATTACTATCGCATCCAAATTCTAGAGGCTTTGTTACTTTCAAATAAAATAATTTAGATGTCTTTTAGATAGAAGCAGGCTTGAAGACATCTGCTTCGAACTGTATAATTTCATAGGTGAATAAATTAAAGCCTAAGATTAAAATTAATGAATTGAAAGAAAAAAAGAACTTAAACTCTTGTTCTTGAACTTTTTACTGAATTTTTCCCTATTATACACTGATTCTCTTTTTTAATGAAGTTATTTCTTAGCCTCAAGTTCTCACATTATTAATTCAGCACCAAAAGCCTTTATTTAATCATCAAAGTCTATGAAGTTTTAATAAAATGCTTTAAAAATATTTCAGTTTTACTACTTAAGAAACACCCATTATTTTGAAGATAGCAAAGCACAGATTCTAAAACAATGCACTCATACATCTTTCAGGAATGTAAGCCTTTGCATAAAGTCCTGAAATCTAGTATATTTTAAACGTATCAGGAGTGGTTTCTAGTAGAAGAAAACCTATAGTTTTAAATGTTCAATTAGGCTGAGGAAAGGGAAAAATTAGAAAGGAGATTTGTTCTTTTTCCTTTTAAGAGCAGATTGTGAAGTGAGGTGTGAAGACCAGAGCCATGTTTCTTGGTTTCATATTGAGGGTTCTTGAATCCGGAGTTCATGTAATTTTAATAGCACATATCATGCCCAGCACTTAGAGTGCACTGGGAAGTATTTCCTCCTGTCTCGGTCTGTGAGCATGTTCACACCTGCCATCTGAGAAGGAACTTCCCCTGGCAGCCATGACCTAATTTTGAGGTTCTGGCAGACAAACCCAGCCGAACTGACAGCTCTGGTTTTCCTCCTTAGCATATTAATCACTTACATTTTTAGCATGCAGCCGTAATATGAGGAAGCCTGTGAAGGATTTGCCAGCTATTCTGATATCAGGTAGATAGAACACTGTGTTCCCCTACAGACTTCAGATTTTCCATGCATATTTTTTTCTCTGCATGCATTTCTCAGCTTCCAAATTTTCAGACTGATATTGAAACTTGAACATATGCTATGTATAATGTAAATTGACTGGATTCTGAAAGATGCCAAAATTTACCAGCTCAGAAAATGATGAGCAGGTTGTCTGAGCAGGACTCTTGACAAATGACATTTCCAGCCCTTTAATTTCCTTTCACACTTGTGCCTATTATCCAAGGAAGGGCATTTCTTTTTTGTAGAATGGAAGTAATTGCTCATACACAGCCAAATGAGCCATTGCACTTTTCTATATTCTGATTATATCCATTCTTACTGATAGAATAAGAGAAAGTCCTACTGATTTGGCATTCAAAAACTTATTATGTTGGGAGAAAATAAAATTTCAGGTTTGAAAATGTTATACAATCTACTATATAAGGGAAATATGGGCTTACTTGAAATATTTTTCTATTTCTTCATAAATATTGACAAATGTTTACCCTTTCACATTTCCTAGTGATAAGAAATAAAATAGATTGTTCTTTCCACAGTAAAATATTGTTCCTAGGCTCATTTCATTTACTTTTAACTTGTTTTATGTATTTTGATGGCTTTTTTTTTTTGCCACAACACGTTTCCTCTTTCAAATAACAAGAGATGACTAGTGCTATCCAAAAGAAAGTTTAAGAGTAGATATATTGGTGTTTTTAAATATCAAGGTGAATCTTTCATTTCTTTTTGAGACTTCAGCTAAAGGGAAGGAATAAGACTGATGAAAAAACAAAGGACGGTTCTGGGAAATTAGGTATTTTTTCTTCTGGATGTCTTATGTTTATTTTTGACTGCTTTTTTTTTTCCCCTAAAGGCCTCTACATAAGAAAATAAAAACACATTAAATGGCTGACTTGAAGTGATAGAGAATCAGGTGACATAGTATAAATAAAGCAAAAGAATTATCTGAGTCAAAAATGAGATAAAAATTTAGGTACATATAAAAATAGGTTTCTTAAAGACTTCTAGCTAAAGTTTGTGATTTTTTCATTCTCTGTGCCCTAAGGCATCCACATTTTACCATTTAATACATAAATAAAAATGACTTCCAGGCTTATTTGATTACCAATTGAATTACTCTATCATAGGATGACAAGCAATGACAAATATGTTCTCCATAATGAGAAATCTGGCAGAACCTATACTGTAGCATAAGATGTTTAGAAGAAACCAGGCAGATATTTATTTCATTCATATCATTTTACATGTAGGGAATAGTACTGTCAATCTCTATCACATCACACTAGATCACTTGCAAGGTCTTACATTTGATAGGGCAATGTAAATTTCATGATAATTTTCCAACTAGCAACCTAAGACCAATGTAGCACATTTAGAAAGATTGATTAAATTACAGAAAATACATCCATATCATAATGTGCTTTGCCCTTTTGTCAGCCTACTAAAGATAGTCTAATTAAAAGAGCAACAGAATTCCCTTTTTAAACTCTCGACTTTTTACTGGCAATGGTGAAAAAGCACTGATATAGTGAATTTTGCTTTTTGATTAGTGTCTACGAAACATGACAAGTTTTCCATACATTGAAAGTAGTCTAAAATCATGTCAAATTTATACAATAGCTGTTATGGTTGGTATATACATGGCCCCCCACAAGCCTCATGTAGTGATGGAAGCTGCTGAATCTAATGTTTATGATTGATATGTTGTGTAGCACTGGCATTGGCAGTGTGAGTCCTGCACCCACCCAGGGGTGGAGCCAACATACAATATAAGATCAGAATGGGGGTGTGTTTTCCTCTTTTTGGCACAGTTCGCTCTTGCCGCTTACTACCGCCATGAACAGCTGCCCCTCAGCCACGCCACCCTGCCTTGGAACCAGCTGAGTATGGACTGAAACCTCCAAAACTGTAAGAAATAAACCTCTCCTTCCTTCACTTTGGGCACCATGTATTTTGTCTCAACAACGAGAGAAATGTAACCAAGACAATAGCTAAATTGTCTTGGAACTCTTTCCTACAACCACTTATTCCTGAAAGTAGAGAGGACTCTGTGAGGGTTCTAATGACATGGGATGGATTTCTCTGAGGGGAAAGACTAGCTCACAAATAAAATAGACAATACAAGCTTCAATGAAAGGACATAGAAACCTGTGAGATAATAAAGAAATATCTCTAGAGAGAAAAATGGGATTTGAATTATTTCATTCCAAGTGATAGTCATCGTTTAGGTAAGTTTGAGTAACTTGAAAGTGGGCAACCAAAGATGAGGAGAGGAATGTTTTTAATATATTTTAGTAATATAATTAGGTACACTTTTCAGTTTAGCATTGGAAAAGAAAATAACTTCTTCTCCCAAAGAGGAAACTGTAAAGTTGTTTCCTTTTCTCCCATATGTCACAAGAAACAAAAACAACAATAACAACAGAGCTGTCAAAGAAAACACAGACTGGAGAATTAGACCAACTTCAAAGACCAGGAAATGGACAAAATCCATTCCCAGTTCAATGATTAAGCTAAATTCCATACCTGATAAGCACATTAGAGAGGCGTGTTCTAAGGTATGTACTGAAAGTAAATGTTACCTGCAAGGTCAGGTATCTCCAGACCTTCTGAGTTGCTCTGCCTTCTGAAACTTTGAATGTATTTTTTTCCCTCCTTTTGGCATTTGCTTCTCCATATTCATTTTCTATTGTTCTGTTTTGTCCTCTAGAATTCATGTCATTCATCCTAAGTTCTTCTTCTATTTGGTGGCACAGCCTTTTCACATTGTCCAGCAGCACATTACATAGTTTTCTTTGCTTTTACTTTAGTTAAAATTAGAATACCTTGAAGCAGGTTTGTGTCAGTAAGTTTCCCCATCCCCATTGTTGTGACAAGATATCTAATACCTGCAGTTTAAAGGAGAAGGCATTTAATTTGACACAGGATTTTAGTCTGTGGTCAACTGGTTTCAAGGCAGAAACGTCATGGCAGATGGACATGACTGAGCAAAGCTCTTCATTTCATTGTAGCTGGAAAGAAGAGCACAGGAAAACAGTACTGGACAGGAAAGGGTCAGAGGGCATACAAAGTGCCCAAGGCTATTCCCCTATGACTCACTTCTCCCAGCAAAGCCCACCTTCTAATAGCCCATCAGCTATTTTGAAAGTTTTATCTTTCCTGATGTCTATTATCACCACAGTTTGGTTTTCTAAACTTTAATCTGCAGATTATATTCACAGACTCAGAAAAAACAAAACAAAACAAAAAGCTTTAATATATTCAAATATACCAGGTACTTTTTGTTTGGTCCTCTGACATGAGAGAGATAAGATAGAGAAAACAGAGAAAGAAAGAAAAAGGCCTTTATTGCGTGCAGGAGAGGGCTACAGAAGAGACACAAGCACCCTCTGGAGGAACAAAGAAAAAAACCACAGGCTTTATTTAGAATTGACAGGGGCAGAGTAAAGGGGCGGGCAAAATGATGTATTGACAGCTGATTGGAGGGGCACTGGTGGGTGTGAAAAGCAGGAGGTTTGTGTTTTGGGTTCACAAGAATGACAAAGTCTGGGCTGAGGGGAGGTGCTGTCCAGCACCATGTTGACTAGCAGATGGGAAAAACCCGTCACTTTTCATAGTTCTTTTTGAGAAATCCCACCTGTACCGTCCATCTGTAAGCATCTCCTGTTAACTTCATACTCTTCTCCCCTGACAACTCACCCCCTTGACACAGTTATATTACTCTTTTAGAAATTTTAAGGCTAGTTACAAAATATCTTTTTTTCTCCTTCACACTGAAAGCTATCTCTCAAATTCACAATTTTTAAGGACACTAAACCATTTTATTTACCTTCCTTTCCCTCCTCCAACATTGTGACCTGCCTACATATTTGCATATCAAGGCTAATAACATTTACATTGTACTTTGTAGCCATGAGTAAGTATTCCCTTGAAGGTGAATACAATACACAGAATTTGCACTATAATTATTTAAATATTATTCACAGAATAGCCAAGTTTTATGCTATGACTGGATTTCCTTTTCTTTGGCTCCAAGGTCCTAATCCAAGCACTATTCATAGAGACTCTGATGGACAGTCCATTTTCTCAAGCCCCCACCATTTGTTCAGAATCCTCCAGCATTTTACGTTCAGTATTTGAGGATTTTTTTGTATAGCTTTTCTGTTTTTCCCTGATAATTTCAATGTCTCTTCTTGTAGGGTGAGGAAATACATGCCTTCAACCTCATATCCTTAGTACCATTGATTTCTTGCTTTGATTACAATCTAGTCCTGTATTTCTGAAGACCACTGATTGCTTAAGTTTAATTTGTTGTACATTTAACATTTTTTCTGAAAAATTTGGTCTTTTAAAAAGTAATGCATTCTGTGCCCTTCCTTATAGCCTGAAATGTTATCCAGAGTTCGTTTTAAGGATAAGTAGCTTCTTAACCATTTCTGGTTTAGCTGAAGTTCTTCCTTCCCGTGTCTCTCCACTCCTAAAACCGCGTTTCCTTCATTGTCTAGGGAGAAACGCCAGGAGTGAAGGGAGTCTGCGCAGATGGTGCCTAAGAAATCTGGCGAGATTGCAGGACTCATGGCCAGCAGCTGTGCTGCGCCCCTGGGTCTCCTGGGTGTTCCCCATCCTGCTGACCCCTAATAATGGCTTTATATGTATACATGCAAGCAGATATTGAGGACCACAGAGTCCGCAGTTGTAGAAATACCATGCACAAGCAGCTGCCAGGCCAGCTCAAAGAAGGTGAACAGAATGCAGGAGAGCCGCTTGCAAAACCTGGTATGAAGTAGCAGCCCATGAGGCCTCGATGGCCAAGGAGGGTGAGCCACCACAGGGACTCGCCCAGACCAGGTGCCACTGCATGGAAGCCACAGACTCCTGTGACACAGTCAGGAACAGGAGGTAAAGTGCTCCTGGGGCCCCTACCTCTCTTCGTTCATTTCTTGAAAAGATTGTGTAGTGTTCTACATTTTAGTATGAATTGATTAGGTACAAATCTATATCTTATTTTATTTTACTTGTCCTTTCAGTTAATGAGAAAAATGTATCACTTTTATTTAGGGTTGTGGTTTTGTTTTTTGTGCGTGACACTTGAACACCTTAACATAATAGAATTGTTACAGTTTTCTGATGGATTGATGATTTCATCATTATGAAACATTTTTATGATAGAGATTCCTACTTTGAATGTTACTGTGCTGTTATTACAGTTAAGTCAGCATTTTTTGTTTTATGGTTTTTGGTTAGTATCTGCAAGGTCTATCACTTTTGATTTTTTTTTGCTCTTACACTGAAGGCATATCTATTTTGAGCTGGGTTTTTGTTATGGGCAGAAGTTTCCCTCAGAAACTCAAGCTGAAAATTGAAAAATTTTGAAGAAATACAGATTCTTAGACACAAAAATTAACAAAACTAAACCAAAAAAACTCAAAATTTTGAACAAACAATAAAATTGTGACAGTAATAAAAACCTGCCAAGTAAGAAAAGCAAATACTTGATAAATTCACTGCTGAATTCAACAAAATCTTTAAGGTTATTATATTACCAATACTTCTCAATCTCTTCAATGACATTTAAAGGGAAGGAGTGCTTCCAAACTCATTTCTGGAAGCCAGCATCACTCTCATCCCAAATCCAAAGACCTCCCCTGCAAAAAGGAAAACTACAGACCTATCTCCTTGCTAAACATAGGTAGTGAAGTCTCCAATAGGATATTGGCAAATAGAATGCAACACATCCCTCAAAAGGATCATACATCATCAACAAGCAGGATTCATCCCAGGGTTGAAAAGATAGTTCAAGATACCCAAATCAATAAATGTAATACACCACATAAACTGAAGGAAGGACAAACACCACATGATCATATCAATAGATGCTGAAAATGCTTTTGATAAAATCCAACACCCCTTCATGAGAAAAACTGAATAAAATAGGTATGAAGTAGTGGTGGCGAGCCTATGGCATTCCTGCCAGAGCAGGTTGTTTGTACAACTGAAAGCTCTAAAAGTTTCACCATCACTGGTATAGGAGGATCTTATCTGAATCCAATAAAAGTCATGTACAACAATCAATGGCCAGCATCATATTAAATAGGGAAAAACCAAAAGCATTCATTCTAAAATCAGAAATAAGACAAGGATGCCCACTATCACCACTTCTTTTCAACATAGTACTGGAAGTGTTAGCAAGAGCAATCAAGCAAGAGAAAGAAGTGAAAGAATATGTATAGGAAAGGAAGAAGTCAGATTATTATTTGCAGATGATTGATAGTATACACAGAAGGTCCCGAGAATTCCACAGAAAACTCTTAACATTAATAACCGATTTCAGCAATGTAGCAGGATACAAAATCGAGACCAAAAAATCAATGGCCAGATGTGGTGGCACACACTTATAATCCCAATATTTGGAGACTGAGGCAGGATTGCTGCGAGTTCAAGGCCAGCCTGGACTACAGAGCAAGACCCTGTCTCAAACAACTAAAAACAAAGCAAAGCAAAGCAAAAAAAAAAATAGCATTTGTGTGTACCAATCATGAAGTCACTGATAATAAATTAGAAAATAGAAATAAATTAGAAATAGAATAAATTAGAAAAATAAATAAGAAAATAGAAATAAATTGGAAAAATAATACCATTCACATCAGCATCAAGAAAAATTAAATATCTAGGAATTAACCTAACTCTACATTGAAAACTACACTACTGTGGGAAAGAAGATTGAAGAAGACATCAGAAAATAGAAAGATGTCTTCTGCTCCTGGATACATAGAACAAATTGTCAAAATGGTCATATTCCCAAAATTGTTACACAGATTCAATGCAATCACAATCAAAATACCAACGACATTCCTCACAGCACTAGAGAAACAATCCTAAAATTCACATGGAAGCAGAAGAGATACAGAAGCAAACACATTCCTGGGCAAAAAGAACTAAGTGGGCGGTATCATAATTCCAAATTTAAAGTTATATGATTACAAAGCTATACTGATAAAAAAAAACAGTATAACTTTGAAAAACAGACATGTGGATTAGTAGAACAGAATAGAAGAAGCAGAAACATCCCAGGACACGTTGAGCTATTTGATCTTTGAAAAAGGGGACAAAAACCTACACGGGAGAAAAGATAGCCTCTTTAGCAAATAGTTCTGGGAAAACTGGCTATCTATATGCAGAAGACTAAAGCTCTACCCACATCTCTTACCACATACCTCACTAAAATCACAATGAGTTAAAGATCTAAACATTGAGTCAGAAACTGAAACTACTGGAAAATAAAATAAAACTCTTGAAGTCAGGCATAGGAAAGCATTTTCTGAACACAACTCCAGTTGAACAAGATATAACAGCAAGGATCAATAAATGGAATTGTTTCAAATTAAAAAAGCTTCTACACAGCAAAGGAAACAATCAGCAGAGTGAAGTGACAATCTACAGAATGGGAAAACAATTTGCCAGCTGTTGCTCAGGCAGAACACTAATATCTAGACTATTTAAAGAATCAAAAAAATTAGACTCCCCCAAAATTAAAAAAAATCAAAGAACAGGCAAGTGCAATGAACAGACAGTTGGCAAAAGAAGTGCAGATGGCCACTAAACATGTTTAACATCACTGGCCATTAGAGAAACAAAAATTAAAATATAATAAAATTTCATCTTATACCAGAATTAATGGAAACCATCAAGAAATCAAATAATAACAATTGTGGTGTGGTTGTATTTTAAAAAGTAACTCTTCTTTATTTTTAGTAAACTAGTACACTATGACTGAAATCAGTATGGAAATTTCTCAAAGAACTAAAATAGCTATTCCATTTGACCTGGATATTCCACTTCTAGGTACTTTTCCTAAGAGTTAAAGATATCTTACCACAGTGCTATATGCATACCAATGTTTATAGCAGCACAATTCATCATAGACTGGTTCCAATATGTGTCCATCAACAAATGAATGGAAAGACAATATGGTAGCTATACATAAAGGAATACTGCTTGGCTAAAAAGAATTAATTTAAGGTGTTTGTAGGAAAATAAATACACCTGGGAAATATAATATTAAGTGAAATAAATCAGATGCACAAGCTTAAGTACCACATGATATCTCTCATTTGAGGAAGGCAAAATGTAAATAAAGAACAAGATAAAAGATTGACAGAAGGAAATGGGTAGATCTTTTACAAATGAGAAGAGACTAAGGACAAGGGAAAGGGAGAGGAAGGGAAATAAAAAGATTTAAAATGTGTCTTCCACTTGTACCAAGTATCCACATTGAATGCAAATACTATACATCATAAATATTAGCTAGTAATAATAATTACCATAATTATCAAAAGGAGGAAAGGGGATGTATAGGTAGAGGGAGGGAGGTAGGTGGAAAGGGTGAGGAGAATAACAATGGATCAAGATATGTTATGTACGTTTACCTATTCCTTTCAATGAATGTAAACTTAATGTATTGTAAACATCTACTAATAAGATTTTTAAAAGTTGTATTGGAATACCAACTCTAGTACCCCAAAATATGACTGCTTTTGGATATAAGTTCTTTAAAGTGATAATTAAATTAAAATGAACCTATTTGGGTGGATCGTAAGTCAGTATGACTGTTGCGCCTGTAAGAAGAGAAAAATTAGACGTAGAGAAATATAAAGACCACATACAGGTAGAGTGAAGATAACCTTTTACAAGCCAAGTAAGGCAATGTCAGACTTAATCTTGGACTCATAGCATCCAGAATTATGACAAATAAGTTTCTGTTATGTAATCTACTCTTCTTTGGTACTTTGTGATAGGAGAGATTTAGCAGACTAATACAGTTTTCTAATTATTTTTATTTACTTATTTTACATTTAGTATGTGTACAAGATAAGTACTATGTATTTGAATTTAAATTTGTTTTCTATATTTAGTCTGCTTTACTATTACTAAGACAAATTACCTGCACCTGAAATGTACAGGAGAGGTTTACTTGACTTATGGTTTCAGTGGATTCAGTTAATGGTTGGCTGACTCCAAGGAAAAACAGCAGAGTAGAAAAGCGTGGTAGAAGACAGTTGCTCACCCCATGGCAGCCAGGAAGCAAGCAGAGAAGAGGGAGGAAAGAGCTGGGGACAGGTATGTATCTTTCCAGGTCATATCCACAGTAACCCACCTCCAACCAGACCCCACCTTCTGATAGCACAATGAGCGATGAACTCATCAATCAGTTAACCCATTGTTGAGTGTGGTACTCCCGTGATCCACTCACCACTCAAAAACCTCATGTCTGAATACGTGGGACTTTTGGTGGACATTTTAGATCTAAATTATAACACCATCCTATGTGTTTTCTATTATTTCATACATTGTCATACTTTTATTAAATTAATACTTATTTAATTTTCTCCTCTGTTAATAACATATTATTTTTACTAGTATTTGTTCATTGACCTTCCCTAAAACTGGCTTCTTTGATTCAAAGTCTGACATACAAAAATACTTTATCATTGCTCAACCTTATTAGAAGCTCTCCCACTTTCTGTGATGTCTCTGTCTTATATTTTATTTCTGATATATTTAAATCTAATTATTATTATTTTTTCATAAAGCCAGTGTTCTTTAAAAGGTGCTTACATATTCTCTTTAAGTACCTCTGTCCTTTTTGTGGGAAAACATTTTTGCCTTGCATATCAGATTCTTTTTCTAAAGTACTCTAATAATTTTATAACTAGCTTTTCTCCGTCTACGCCTTGATCCATACCCTACACAGTTTATTTTTGACATAGTAATCAGAATGATTCTCGTAAAATCTAAAATCATGTTACTTCTCTATCTAATTCACTCAGATAAAAGTTAAAGTTTCTATTTGGCCTACTAGACTCTTTTTACATCTTTGACATTATCTTCTACTTTCTCTGCTCTTTTTAAAACATTGGTCACAGTGTTTCATGTCTGATAGTCACAGTTCCAGTTTAGGCTTTTGCACTTCCTGGAATGCTTTTCTTTAACTATTCTGCAAAATTATCTTCCTAATCTCCTTCAAATAATTGTTTACTTTAAAATTGTTCTAAAAATTGTAATTCCTACTCTCAATCTTCCCTAATGTGATTTCTGTTTTCTTTTTTTCCACAGCATTTCTGAATTTCTAGTTACTGATGTGATATATCCTGGTATACAAAGGCAATGATCTCTGCTGGTTTTATTCATGAATGCACCGAGTGCTTTCAAGAATAATTACCCCAAAGTAGTTTTCAATAAATATTTGTCACAGGATTAATGAAATACATTCTCTAGAGGTATCACCTGCTTGCTAGTGAAAAGCAATTAAAACTGGTATTAGAATGGTCAAAACATTGTTAGTTTTCTGTTGTTGATTACAAGATTTTTAAAACAATTTACATTGTCAGTTTCACTGATTTTTAATCATTTATTTATTTTCATTAAATTCTGGGGTACAGAATTGAGAATTGTTATAAGAATGCCAAACTGATAAACTTTTCTTAGTAATAATTGAAAACTTTATCACTCAGTAAATAAAAGACTGAAAAGTAGTGTTTCTTGTCAAACCAAGAAATTAAGCTTAATTTTGCCAGAATGAATTAAACATATTTATATTCCTGGCACCAATTGTCTGTGTCATTAGGTTAAAAACATTTATTGAGCTACTTTAAGCCAGGCACTGAGCCTAATCTTTTTATTTATGTCAAGAACCTGTTGAGATTTCTCTTTGAGATACAGTTTTCCTGCTTGATAAATGAGAACTTTGAACTTGGTAGATAAGTAGCTATGTTTTCTGCTAGATTCACTTTTGGTTTTTTTTATTCTGTAATTAATGTTGGTGTTCGAACTATCAGATTCTGAGTTTAAGGTATAGAAAATCAGTCACTTGCGATAAATACAAATTTGTCCTCCTTGCTTTATCTTCAAGCATTTTTCCCTATCTGTAAACACAGAACATTATAATAACTTCAATTATTAGATAAAGACATTCTTGATTCCTTGGAACCAAATCAGAGCAGACACAAAAACCAACTCTACTGCCTCACCTTCCCTTCCTTTTCTCTATGCTAACTTTTTCTACCTATCAACTTTCCTCTAAACACCCAAAAAATAAAAACTGTACGGTGTGGGCAAAAAATGGTTATATTCATAGTTATTCACGTATAGTTAATTCAGTTTTTGACTCTGAAATATTTTGTTGAATCTCAGACTGTCAAGACTTGAATAATGATAGTAAAAAATTTCCAGCATTTTAATAATTTATAAGTAGCTTTCTTCCACCCACACTATTTTATTTTAACCTTTTAGCAATTCTTTGAGGAAAAAATCTTTATTGTCATATTGCAGATGAGGAAACAGGCTCAGTAAAATTTTATATCCGTCCAGGATGTCAGTGTTTCAGAATACTGTTAAGTTCCTGATTGACAAACCAGTTCCATTCTGGTAGAATTGTTCTTAAGTCTGATTCTTTTGTAAGCTGACAAAGTCAGTGTTAAACAGTACACCTGTGAAAGTTAGCAACCAAAATGTTTGTAAGTCAGGCGCAACTCCACTGTATCATTTTTTTATACCATGTGGCTACAAATAAAAATGAGCAAATGCTATTGATTTGTTTGATTGTGGTTGACATAAAAGAGGAAAAATATAAAAGGCAATGTACCAATTATCTTTAGAGAATACAGAGATTGGATTAAACTTTTCTAGTTTTAACACCAAATATGTAGCTATCCCTTTGATATGAAGTTTAGAGCAGGGAAAGAAATAACATAAATTTTTACTCCCCAGAAGTGGCATGACTAAAAAGATGGAAACATTCCTTTTTGACAACATTCTTCATCTAATTTTATGTTTGAATTAAAAATCAGATCTTTTTCCCCCCTTTTATTAGGGATTTACACTGAGCTACCTTCCCAACTTCTTTTTTTAGTTTTTAGTTTTAGACAGGGACTCACTAAGTTCCTTATTTGCCCAGGCAGGGTTTGAACTTTCCATCCTCTTGCCTCAGCCCTTTAGAGTGCTGGGATTATAGGTATGTGCCACCACAGTTGCTTAAAAATTAGAATTTTTTCCCACAATTATGCATGTCACTTTAACCTGCAGAATTTCTCAGAATGGTTTACTATTTTGAATAATGTCTTCACAAATCCTATGAGAATTTGAGAGAGAAACCCTTAAAAATTAACTTGATGCATGTTATGGATTTTATCTAGATATCCCCTCAAATCCTCATGAGCTCATAGGTGGGGCTTTTCAGAGGTAACTGGATCTAGGGTGTGTGAATATGGATTATGGGTACATGCCAACTGGATCAGTCTACTGATTGGACTCTGTGTGACTAAGAGGAATTACTTAAAACAGATGTCCCATCCCAAGCAATAGGTGTGTAGACTGAATACTATCAAAGGGGAAGAAGGCTTGCTGCTTCCTGCTTGTCATGCCATGAACCTCTTTCTCTTCTTCCATGCCACCCTGCCTTGGAGCCAGCCAACTCTGGACTAAAACCTCTACAAACTTTAACTTGTGAATATCGGGTAATATATCCCAGCAAAGAGAAAAGTAACTAAGACAACACACTTACTTGTCTTAAAAAGTGAGACTGGATGCCTTAGTGACACTTCGTTCTCACAGTTCTAAATAAACTCCACATCAAGGTTGCAGCAGATCTCTCATCTGGTGAGCACTCAATTCCTGATTTGTGTTGGAGCCCTCCTTGCTGTAACCTCAGATGGTAGAAAGAGAAGATTGGAGAACTCACTCATGTGACCCCCAGAAAGGATCTAATTCTATGAGGAGGGTTCTAGATTCTTGATTTCATTGACTTCTAAAAATTCTCTCTATCATTTTGCAGATTCAAATTTCTACAGATGTGTTTGTCACAGACATAAAATTTCAGTTCACAGCACTAGTATTATATCAACGTTAATGACATTTCCACTCATGATATATTGTGTGGGGTTTTTAAAACAATGACTTCTTTATTGTCATGTGTTACTTCTTTTTAAAAAATTAAAACACTCATTTATGCATAAATTTTGAAGTATATCATTATTCTTTTATACCAGGAAAAATAACTCTTATAAATCTGATGAGCACTCTATTATATATAAATTATCTGTACAATTGCAAAAATGGAATCCATTTGTGTACAGTATTTTGATTTTTTTCACTTAAAATATTTTTAAACTTCTTCCTCAATAAATACATATTTTCTACAATGTCATATTTATATCCACAAGTAAGTTTCTTCTCTGATTTTCTTTGTATCTTGCCACCAGAGCTAATTACTATTGAAATTTTTATTTTGTTCTCTTTTGTGTTTTACTTATGAAATTTTTAATGCAAACTCACTTAAAAAGAAAACAGAAAATTTAAACTCTTAGTATGTAATTTAAAGCAACTTTGTGAGTAAGTACTATATGTAAACATCACTTTGATACCTTTCTGCTCAACCTCTGAAGCTCAGTAAAAGATGGGTTGAAGATATTCACCCAAGAGGAAAGAAAACTTCAAAGAGGAGTCTGAAAATTAATAGAAGGATGAAAAGAGAACTTACTGAAGAGGGTAGTGTCATACTGAACAGCAAAATAGCTAAATATATAAAAAGGGTTTCATAAAGCCTCAAAATCCTCAAAGAATTGTAGTAAGTGCAAAAGTGAAGCCGGTCTAATGGGGCCTGGAAATAACCAGGCAGTGATG
The DNA here is from genome assembly GCA_004365215.1 of Cuniculus paca. Classification (NCBI taxonomy): domain Eukaryota; kingdom Metazoa; phylum Chordata; class Mammalia; order Rodentia; family Cuniculidae; genus Cuniculus; species Cuniculus paca. The sequence continues at coordinate 1,851 of RJWT010004315.1, read as the reverse complement.
ATAATACTTTTTTTGATGATGACATTTTTGCATGGTAGTTTAGTGGAGTAAATGAGAGGAGGTCATCAGACTGAAATGGAATAAATTGGAGGTAAAGAGATTGCAAGATGCTTCGTGGAGAAAGAAAAAGAAATAGAGAACAATGAGGATTTCATTATAGAAGTTCATGGTGGTCTTATTGCTTTGTAAGCAAATAAAAGTTAAACATTTCAAAAGCTGGAGGGAAGACACGAACACGTAGTAAAGTGGAACAGGTGCACCATGATGCAGGAGATGGGAAGCGTGCATCAGGGCATGGAAAGGGAGAGGAAGTGTGAATGGAGAGGCATGAACTACCTCCTGAGAGTAAAAGAAATGAGAATAAAAGTGTACGTAAAATGGAGCTCTGCTTGAAGTTGAGAGCATTTTCTATCTGGTTCCTGTTTTCTCAGTGAAGTCATTTGCAAGCTGGGCTGCTCATACAGAGAAAAACTGTGTTTCTCATAGGTCCAGAGGCTGGGAAGTGTGTGAGCAAGCCACCATAGGCTCTGTAACTCACGATGCTGCTTTCTGGGTCACAGATGGAAGCACCCTTGTATGTCCTCACACAGAAGGGGACATGGGTCCGTTTTGTAAGGACATTAATCCTGCCCATTAAAGTTCTGCCCTCATGACTAATTCACTTCCTGAAAGTCCCACCTCTTAATGCTGTGATTTCAACATATGAATTTTGAGAGGACACAAGCATTTAGTTTTTTGGACTGTGATTACACCAGGAGAAAAACCAGTATATTGACAATCTTCAGGTATTGTTTTAAAACACGTTTTAAAGAGGAGATGGGTTAAATTATATGTAGAACTGGTGAAAAACTGATTGATGCCTAGAGATTTATGGCACATTTATTTAAACATTTATAAATTCCTAAGCCTTTGGAAACTTGTTAGTAAGTCTGGCAAGTGTTAGTGCTAAAAACAGAGTTGTCTTTTCAATACCTAACAATATGAAACTTAGGAAATTAATGAAAAAGAAGATCAGTTGAGATTTTCATCTTACTGACTTTAGGAAGCACTTTCTAGGATGACTTTGTGAAAACCTCTGGCACTGTCTTGTGGGAAACTATGTGTTGGTACTATGTATTTGTAACATGCAAAACACCAAGAGAAAGAAATATTGCTTTAACTATAGTTCAAGTTGAGCATAAAATTATCCCCTGACCTGGCACCATTCTGTCAATTTTCCTCTCACTTCCTGTGTTGTTAAGGATGCACGCTCCCTAAATGGGTGGGTGAAAGCTATTAGTAATCTGTCATGAAAAGAAATTGATTTTTTTATTTTAAAAATGCATCATATCCAAGAGCTCTCTAGTGTTTTGTAGAGATAGAAAGGCTCAATAATTTATTTATAGTGAATTCAGAGTGAGGTTAAGGTCAGTCAAAGAAATTTCTTGCACTTTTCAGGGATGATTTAAAAACAAGAAACTTAGAGATTTTAAAAAATTATCTTACGTGGATTCTCTTATTTGGTTACTTTAAATGTAGTACTTAGCTTCTCAGCTGCTGACGAATAAGGTATTCGATTGAGTCACTTCAATTAAAATTGCAAACAACAAATATGAAGTATTACTACAGATATTTATTGTTATGTGTTATAATGGCAATAGATTCTACACCTAAGAAAAAATGTGTATTGTCAAGTAATGCCAATTTGAGATTTTTTTTAAGCCTTAGAATTTTATCTGCTTAATTTATTAAGAATGTTTTCCAGCCTCAGTAATGCAATTTTTAAAAGGTAGATCAAGCTCGGCATTTTAATTGTTGAACTGGAAACCCACATTAAAATTACATTGCCTGGGCTCTCTGCCAGTCTGCTTG
>RJWT010004314.1:0-33750 GCA_004365215.1 Cuniculus paca | reverse complement strand
ACGTTTCCAGAAGGCTGGGAAACTGGAACAATTTCTCTGGGGCACAGTAATTCCTCGCTTCCCTCCTCCCAAGCCATGGACCTCAATTAGCAGCTTTGCACCGCACTTCTGACTCTTGCCTGCCATTGGACACACTGAATAATGGAGCTGTTTCTGGGGCTGGGATGAGGAGTGGGGGAGGTAGGATGTGAATCTATAAAAATGTAGCGAGCGAGATTTCAGACTCCTGGGTATTGCACTCTCTTCACACTTCTAAGGTGTCTGGTTCCTGAAAGGACCCCTGGCCTAGGTATAAATTTATTACAACTACTCCATTCCTCTGAGGGATTATCCTAAGCATTGTAGAGCAAGAGGTATAGAGAGAGGCCTGCTTACAGAACGAGACCCAATTCTCATTTTGTGGAAATCATGAGGGAATATGGCTTCCAGCATGGGAGGAGCACCCAGGGTGACAAGTTATTTGGGTACCTCCCTCAGGGAACTCCTGTACTTACGGGGAAAGTAACACCCTTATTTTTGCTGGAGGAAGGGGTGAAGGGGTTAGTTAGAAGGAGTTAGGGGAGCTGAAGAAAGAAAGTAGAAAGTCCAAATTCAGAAAGATGACTGGAAAAGAATATTTAACAGCGCTAGAGGGAGGAGGAAGGTCCTTATCTCAGGTGGTTTTTCTTTTGGAGAGAGCTGGGTCTCACTGCACATCCTCACAGAGCCCAGCAATAAAGGAGATCCAAAGTAGGAGTGTTTGTGTATGTATGTGTGTGTGTGTGTGTGTGCGCAAGCCTGCTCCCAGAACAGAAGCTCTGTTAGCTTTCTGTCACTGTGATCAAATGCTGGACATATATAATTTAAAAGATAAAAAGTTTAATTTGGCTGATAGTTTTAGTTCATAGTTGGCTGGCTCCAAGACAGAAACATCATGGTGGAAAGAAGTGGTGGAGGAAAGTTGTTTACCTTATGGCAGGAAGCAGAGAGCAGAGGAGTGGTCAGAGAGAGGGAGAGGCCAGGGACAAAAACACTGTATAGCCTTTTAGGTCACAGCTCCAGTGACCTACTTCCTTAAACGAGGCCCCATCTCCTAATAGCATATTCAGCTATAAATTCACAAATAGATTCATCCATTGATGAGGTGATAGCTCTGTAATTTAATCACCTCCCAAAAGTCTCACCTTTGAACACATGATCTTTTGGGGGTACCACTTTAGATCCAAATCATAACAAGCATTTACTTTGTGAATTTGCTCAATAGAGAATATATCAAGGAAACTGTGAGAAAAAGATTCTTTTGTGTTGTTTCTTGTCTTTTGAGGTAGGGAAGCTCAAATTTGGAACAAACAGATCAATATCATCTCTCTACATGATGAAGTTGTTAGACTTCACAGTCTTAGGTGAGTTAAAAGAAAACGGGCTGGAGTCCTGAAGACTCACCCAGTCACTCCATGACTTTCAGAGTTCTTTTTTTTCCTCTGGGCCTTACTTTTCCCATCAGCAAAATGGCCAATCAGATTTAGAAAAATTGCTTAGGTCTTTTCTAGTCCTCACCGTTCTTGTTTTTGTTTTCCTTTCATTCTTCTCAACCATTTTCTCTCCCACCCTCAGATTTGGGAGCTGCCCATGGATCTGAAGAGCATGGGTCTAGTGAGAATCACCCACCTTGGATCTGGCCCAGTTAGAGTCATACTATTTTCCATTTTCAGTTGTCAATAAAAATTTGCATACATTTATTATGTAAAAGATTAAAACTCAGCCTCCAAGCGGCTTGTGTGAATCAAGATGCCATGTATATATAACAAGGTCAAGGATAAAGGAAACTAGAGGACATTTCTTCCAGCCTTCTCACTTTCTAGCAATGCTCACACCCCGGGTTGCATTGGTAGGAACTGCTAAAGATGCCCATTTCTCCAAATTTTCATGTCTATATGGCAGAGGAGGTCATGGAGAGGAACTGTGGAGAAGTAGGAGAGAACGAGAATGTTTTTCACTTAAATGCTCTTCCTTGTCCCTCGTGGGACAAGTGTGGGTGGTCTACTCCTTTGCATCACAAGGGTCCTTTTGAAAATAACTGCTCAAACTGGGCATAGTGACACACGCCTATAATCCCAGCACTGCGTGACTGAGGAAGGAGGACTGCAAGTCTAAACCCAATGTGAGCAATTTAGTGACTTAGCGAGACTCTGTCTCGAAATAAAAAATAAAAAATGACTGGGGATGTACAATAGCCCTAAGTTAAATCTCCAGTGTACACACACACACACACACACACACACACACACACACACACAAATTGTTCTCATGACCTTAAAATTTTCCCCAGAAATCTTAAGAGCATGGGAATTGGCCTGAAAAGAGCCCTATTTTTCTTCAGTCCTGGATTTAGAGCAGGGAAGAGCATTGAGCTTCAGTAAGATGAAGTTTAGGTGGTCTGTGTCTTCTTGTATTTCTGAGGAGGTGCTGAAAGTCTCATCATATATATGGAAAGAGTGAGGTGCAGAAAGGAGTGCAGGAAAGAACTCATCACTCACTGAGTTCTCACCATGCTTTTGGTGGTTTCCATTTATATTGCATTTAACCCCCTAAAAGCTCTGGAGGAGAAACACAGCTTACTCTGTGTTTGCCGCTATAACATAGTACTACTGAGTGGGTAATTTATAAAGATCATAAATTTATTTCTCAAACTTATGGAGGCTGGGAAGTCCAAGATCAACATGGCATTGGGGAGGCTCATTGTCTGGTGAGTATCCGATTCTTGCTTCCAAGATTTTGCTGTGAGCTGAATGCTGCATCACCTAGAAGGAAAAACATTGCATCCTTACATTGCTGAAAGCATAGGGCAAAAAGGAGCAAGCTCCATCCAACAAGCCCCTTTATGAGGGTATTAATTCATGGAGGAGGGTTCAGTCCTCATGACCTGAACACCTCCCCAAATGCTCCACAGCCCGACATAATAGCATTGGGGATTACGTTTCCAACACATGAATTTTTGGAGAGGCCGAAAATACTCAAATAATAGCAGATAATAATTCTTATTATCATACCAGTCTTACACGTATGGAAACAGGGGTAGAAAGATTAATTACCTGACCCAAACTCACCAGCTAGCAAGTGGAAGATTATAGTTTTCCTATTCATAAACCATATTTCTTTCTCTCCAAAATTAATGCAAGTCCAGGGATAGGAACAGAATGGGCCTAAAAGAATCTTTTATTGAGTTACTCTGAATTGCCCTGCAATTATTGCCTGTCTTTTCCCACCTGCAACCCAAGTCCTGCTTGTAGTAAGTAAAATACCAGGTTTTCTCTTGGGATGAGTCAATCCCTCTTCCTTCTCTGAGAGCAGAGCTGGGGTGGGGTTTCTCTCTCCTTATCTTTGTCCTTCAGATCTCAAATGTGCCTCTCGGGAGATTTTTTTTGTCACACTAAGTGACTTTTTAAAATTGGAAATGTTCAAACAATGTGGTCTGCTCCTCAAGGGTCGTTTGGTGGCTCCCCAGAATAGTAAATCTGCAGGTGGGGAGGCATCCTGCTGGGACCACCTTCACTCCCCCAATAGGTCCTGCGTCTCCTCCACACTTCTCACCTCTACACTGTGTGTAGGGATTACTTGAATAGCAATGGTGTGTTGGGGGAGGAGCACCCAAAATGCCCAAAGGAAAACACTTTTCCTGTAAATGTTGGAAATGTGATAGGATTGCCAACATTACTTGAAACCAACTGCATCAATTCTAAAACAAGGTTGCGTTTTCTGCCACAGTTCTGTAAAAAAATTACTCGAATGTCATCAAGAGAGGAAATATAAGAAAAAGAAATTTATATGGGAGCCATCAGAATCCTGGGGTTGGGAGAAGCAGAACTGAGGTTGCAAGCACGAGTCAGTGCCACAGACAGCGACAGCATTTGCTCCCCTTCCCACCCGTCTCTGTTTTGCTCCTAATTAAAGATGCTGTGCCTGTGGCTGGGGTCAGACCTTGCAACTGGCAATCTTCCTTCTCCTGACCTGTTTATCTGACCCTGCCTTCCCTCTGCCTCAGCTTGGGCATCTCCTAGGGCCATGAACAGCTGGCACTGCCCTGGCAAATTTACATGATGAACTTTGTGTTTTCAAAGCTCAGGCCTCCGACACAGAGGGCATCTGGGCTGCTCAGGACTCCTCCCCACCGGGTAGGTGACCTTCTTCATTGATGGAGGAGCAGGTGGGTCGGCTTGGCTCTAGCTAGGATTTTTGCGGTGACAGGTGGCCTAGAGCCATTGGGTAGGAACCCTCGCCCTTCCCCACCTTCTCTTACCCTACTCTGGCTTCAGGGGAGAAGGAAAAAAAATTAAAACTAAGGTTTAATATGAAATTAGGGTCATTAAACCACAGGCTACAGCAACACCACAGCTACAGCCATAAACCTAGAGCCCATTCAATCATAGAATAGGTGCCGTCACATATTAAGTGGGACATTTATGTACAGGTAAGACAGAATATCTCCCGCTCTTATGTTTGTGGCAATAACTGGTGCTTTATGGAGCTTTTGTGGCTACTTAATTATAGGTAAATGGAGGAAGAGGTCTGAGATGGGGAAGGTCAGCATACATAAAACTGTGGCTGAGGTTGAATTTCATGACCAAGGAAATCAATTTATCCATGCTTCTGCCTCCAAGAAGGAAGAGCTCTATGTTTAAGTTAGATTGGAGATACCCACTTGGAGAGTTAGAAAGTGGTATTTTGAATGCTCTTTGGTTTTGAAAGGTTTCTGTCCTAATAGATTCTGCTGGACATTACAGCAGCGGTGTAGCCGGACCACCAGCCCCTCCCTCCCTGATTACAGGTTCCTCCTAATTACCAGAATTCACACGTCACCAGTGCCCACCCCCAAGTGCCATCCCCTCTCATTTGGGATACTTTAAAAGCCCAGTGCAGATTGCACCTCGTGGGGAAAATCGCCAAGCCACCTAGGCAGAACGTTTTTCCCTCCGCGTCCTCAACCCCTCCCCCAATAAATTCTTCCCTTGGATAAAGCCTGCTTTTCCACTGCGCGGAGTACTCTCACTTCTGTTTCTCTGCGCCGCTCTTAAAATAACCTAACAGGGTTCTCTTTTCCTATTCCTCTGAAATCTTGATTTGGTGAGTTATGGTCATTGTCATTACTCAGAACTCAGTCCTGCATCTAGTCTTTGAGTCTAGGCTCCTTCCTTATGACGATGGCTTCTAAGGCCTCCCCAGATCTGTCCGGGTCATAAGATAGAGGTTGATTTATAGGGATCAGACTCTCGCTGCTCCCTTTATCCTGCAAAAGCCAAGGAAATGCCACTGAAGCTATCCAGGAATTTCCTTAACAACTAATGACACTTCATATGTTCAAATTTCAACAAACACTCGTTCAGCAAAATTTTTCTGAGCACCCAAGACATGCTAAGCTCTGGACAGAAGAGATACAAAGAGATCCTTTCCCTCAAAGAGTTTCCAATCTGATAGGAGAATTATAAAGGTAAGAAGTAAGTTGCAATATAATGGAGCAATATAACAATGACACCATTGTCATATCATTCTCTGGGGGCTAATTAGCATATTAACTATGACTAACATACTTTAGAAGCTGGGAAGTATTCATTTCCCCCAAAAGGGGCTTGGCAGATTAGTGCATATCAAAACCTCTTGTATGAAGGGAGACTATCCACGATTCCATCTTAGAGAGTCAGTTAAGTTCCTACCTATACCTCAATTTTAATAAGCCACTTTCCCATCTCCATCTCTATCTTTAGCTTTCTGACCTCTAAGTTAACTAATTCCTTTCTGTAATCACACTAATCATCCATTGTCCAATTTCTAAGCCTCTTCTAGGAAGTAAGCAACCTCAGTCCAGTATTCTCCTTAACCATAGTAATCTGATAACATATCATGGATTGACTGAGATTTTGTTTTATTTGTGACTCAGGAATATCTGTAGCTGCTTTTTACACCTCTGTGTCCCATTATTCCATTTAATTGAGAATTAGCCATTTATGCAAGGAACAAAAGTATCCTGGGGAAGACTTGAGGATCTCTTGCTGAAGGACTTCAGGCATATCCCTGAGGGAAGAAGTATCTGATATGGGGCTTTGAAAGATGCAGAGATATGCAATTAGTTGGGTTTCACCATAGGGATGTGAGGGTGGGGGCTGGAGCACATTACGTAGCTGATTCCAACTCTATCATGGTTATTCTGGGGAGGCTTCTGGCCAGGCTTGTGTAAAAGAGGACTTAGCATCCTTCAACTGTCAGAAAGAACTGCAACCCAATCCTCTCTGGAATGTGGCTGGCTCTTATTTTGCTTTCCAGAGGCAGGAAATGCCATGTTTTTCCCACCATCCCCCATATCTGTAACATGATGTGTTTTGCCAATCTGTACTGGGAGGAATAATCTTTATATGTTCACAGAACTTTATGGAGCTTTCTATTTAGGTCTAACAAAGCCCTGGGGTATGAACAGGTTGGGAAATGTTGTTAGTTTCACTTTATAAAGCACTTTATAAAGCCTCAGACAGACTGGCTTGCCCAACATCTGCCTTAGGGGGCAGAAGTGGGATCAGAACTTGGGTCTCCTGACTCTAAGACAAGATCCTTTGGTGTTACCTTGGCTGAATCAGCATTTTTATTGTGGCACTGTAACAGGGACTTGGAGGCTGGACCCACAGACATCCAATGGATGATCAACAGCAGGATAAAGAATAGCATCACTGCCTTAATTTTATGTTTCCTTGATTACCTTAAAACTTTGGGTCAGATTCCTGCTCATCTCTGCAATAGATATGTTAATAAACTTAAAGACAAGGTTTATTAGCCCTAAATTATCTACCTATCTCATCCCTCTTCAAGACTGAGGACATCGAGATAAGAGAGACTAAAATAATTTTCAGGATTTGCAGAGACATCCAATTGCCAACTTCTACAATTTCCTGTTCAGACCCCTCTGGAACAAAGCTTGATGTCTCAAGCCATTCATTGTCCTAAACCTGCAGTTACCTCAGATTTCAGAAAAAAAAGAGCCTTACAGACCACCCCAGGATGGAGTTGCCCCCACCCAAGCTGGAGCAATTACTCCAGGATGGGGACCAAGGATACTCCTTCAGTAATGATAGGTCTCCCAGACCTCACAGAACCAGTCCTGAGATATCAATCAACAAGACCATGACAGGACTAGAAGCATCTGTACCGCCAATTATGCAAAGTCCCCATCCTTGTCTTTGTCTCCCTTATCTATGAAACCATAAAACGTCTGTCAGTCCCTCAAAGACAGATCGTGAACCTCTTTATTTGTCCTCTTAGCATGGCCATGCTGATAAAAGCTCCTTTCCTTTCACCAATAACCCCTCTCCTCGATTGGCTTTATGGGATAGGTGACTAAGTCTGGTTTGTTGGGACTTCCCAAGCTGGGGCTTTTACTCCAAAACTCTGGTAGCAACATGTGACTCTCATTGAATTTCTTGGTCTTTGGGAGGGCACACGGTAGACAACTCTCTGTGCTTTGAAGTCTGGGTTTAGTCCATGTATATTAACATGTATATATGTGTATACCTATATATAATAATACATGCACTTCAAGTGTATACATTTAACTCACAAGTCTATAAGGTGGATGCTGCTATTATCCCTACTTCACAGGGATAATAGTGAACTTACCCAAAATCCCACAGGTCACATGGCCTGGCTACAACAAAGAGTCTCTTCCTGACCTAATTTTAGCCAGACCCTTCAGAATCCTTTCCTTAACTAGACTGTGACATTTGGTCCCTTGCGTTTCATCTCATCTTTACCCAGTTTTAGTAAGAATCGTCTTTGGTTGATTTAGCCTGAACCCGTCATCTTCAATATTTGATCAAATACCTTATCCTTTACTATCCAGCAGGTGGAGGACATCTGATAATCACAGCCAGTTAGAGTCCCTCTTTACGCTTGGTGTTTCCTCTGAGTAAGTTCTCACCCATAAGCATCCCCTCCTTTCCCCTAAATCCAACTTTCTGATGTTGTATTCAGAATTGAGCCCAATCTCTCTCTTCTATTACAAAACTCCATCTCAATAGTCCTTGTGCCAAGGGAGATCATTCTGAGTAGTCTGCCTTATTGTTTTAACAAGAGTCATGAATAACATTTCCTTTAAGAGCTCCATGTCTGTATTCTTAACCACTGTCCCACACTGTCTGTCCTGTGAAAAGAGCACTGGAATCTCAGGTTCAAGTCTTCATTCTGCATTACTAGCAATGTGACTTTGGATGGGTCACATCATACCTCTGGGACTCAGTTTCCTTCACTGACAAATAACAGTAACTCATATTTATATGGTGCTTTGCCGTTTACAACGTGTTTTCTCAGACATCATCTCATTTGGTGCTCATGACTTTCAGTCAAAAAGATGACATTCTTGATTTTACACATGAAGGAACTCAAGATTTCAGGATTTGGTCAAGGTTGCATAGCTAGTATGTGCTGGAGTAAGACCTGGACCCAGGTCTTTGTGCTGCTTTGTCTTAGAATACGCAAATCCTAGACTAGCGCCTTTCCAAGAGTCCTACTGGTTCTGATCCTCTCTATGCTGGGAAACCAATAAGCTAGGGTAGTAGGGAACTCTTACTCTGAGGACACACTAACCTGGTACAGTCAGTGCATCTCTGTATGCAGCACTCAGCTGGGCACAAGAAAGTGTCCTTTGCAACCCCTCACCTCTCCTAAGGCTCCTCTGAGCCCTCCACACAGAACATCCCTCCGATAGAAGCTGGATTTTGAAAACAGCCAGGAAAGGGCCTCTTGCCCTTGTCTTCCCCAGCATGAACAGCCCTGGCTCCCTTAATCTTCCATGTCTTCCAGGTACCAACCCTGGGGATGGCCTCAAGTGTCTTTGAGCTCAGGCTCTGTCTCCAGAGAGGCGAAGGGAGAAAGGGCAAAAATATAAAAGTAAAGATTATGCAAAAGAATTACCCTGCATGTTTCTCCCATCTCCCTCATCTCCCCGTGTAAATTACCCTATTATTCTGCTCCCTTAGGACTCCTGATCGTCCTTATTTCTTCTTTTGAGCTAAAGTCAATCATGCAGTAAATTAGTTCTTTGCTTCGAAATAGCTCTGATTGTAGCAGTTGCTGCCACCACCAGCAGCAACACCATGTCCCCCGGACAGTTTCTGAAAAAATGAGGATTAGAGAAAGAAGGAAAGATAAAAACCTTCAACAACTCTGTCTACCTCCCACTCTATTCACATCTAGAGACATAGGGTGTCCATTTCCTGGGAAATGATTTCTTCAAAAGGCAAATGCTTGCCGAGAGGGAATGCAGATAAAGTCCTAACACAGAAACAACTCAGGATAGGACAGAGAGAGTTAGTCACCAGAGCCGTGGGCCAGCACTCTGTTCTCTAAGCCTGGAAGGGAGTGGTGTGCATGCCTGTGATCCCTGCGACTCCAAGGCTGAGGCAAGAGGATCCACAGTTCGGGCCCAGCTGGAGCAACTCAGTGGGATCTTGTCTTAAAATTAAACAAACAAACAAAAGCCAGGGGATGTATTTCAGTGCAAAGTTGCATCCCCAGTACCAAACACACACACACACACACACACACACACAAAGAGGTTCCCAACACATTTTTTGGCTGTAAGACATTGAGAGAATATCTGAAAGGTCCTGAATCCGTAAGGTTCCTCAGGTATCTCAGACACATATCTCACTCCAGATTCATATATTAGAGTGTTTACTCAGCATCACCTCTTAGACAGTGTAGTGGTTGGTTGATTGTGTCAACTTGAGACATTTATAAGATAAACTAAATTGGCTTAGCAATTCTACATCCTAGGGTGAGGAAGACCCACCCTAGGGTGGCTCATCACCTGGTTGGTATAAAAGGGTAGAAGCAAGGACAAATGAATTCCATTCTACAGTCTCCACCTTCAGTTTGAATGTTGTCTCCTGGCTTCCAGTGTAGACCTTTTGGCTTTCTGTCGAAGACCCATTGGCCTGCTGGCATGGACTTGCATGGGACACTGTGGTGAATTCCAGACTTGGACTGAATCCTTCAGCCTTTGGCGTGCAGACACCTTCCTCATCTGACTCTGTGGCTGATCATCAGAAGCCAACCTTGTAATTTCTTGTACATTCATGTATCTTGTGTTATATCTGTTTTCTCTAGTAAAACCCTGACTAATACAGACAGCAAATAGAAAAATCAGACTTAAAATGTTCCTCTTGATGTTCCCTCTTCCAAACACGTTTCTCCCAGTCTTTCCTATCTCTATAAATAACAAGTCCATTCACCTGTTACTCAGGCTAAATTTCTTGGTGTCATTCTTGACTGCTCCCGTCTCTCTCACTATTGCCTTTATTTACAAACTGTGAGCACTTCTTACCATCCCCACTGCTGTGTCCTGGTTCCAGCCACCACGAACTTTCACCTGGTAAGTTCAATAGCCTTCAGACATTTTTTGTGTGTCTTCAAAGTGATTTTTTAAAAACACAAGTCAGCTTACATCTTGCCTCTTCCAAACCTTCCAGTGGCTTTCCGTCTTCTTTGAATAAAAGCGAAGGAGCTAAACAATCTGTACCTCTTCCCCAGTCTGACTGTGGCTACTCACTTAGCAGGAATCACCTGCTAGTGCTTGTTTACCTTCCTATGATTCTGGTCTTCTGTTAATGTTGTAGAATAACTCATGTGTCTTATGGGTGGGGCGTGTGTGTGTGTGTGTGTGTGTGTGTGTGTCTTGGGAAGTCATGGAAATGGGATGAAGGAGAAGTGGTCCTAAGAATAGATGAGCTCCCTTAGCAGTAAGATCCTCACAAATTCTTCAGTATCTCCATGGTGACGGATGTGCACCCAAAATCTTCTCTCAAGGACTAATGTTGGTTCAACTGTCTCCTCTCCACTCCTTACGGTACCCTTTGCTTCTTAATCATTCATAGCTGTGAATCTCAGATTTTAGCTGGAGAATAATTGAAGGAGCTTGTTTAAAATGTAGGTTGCAGGGCCCTACTTCCAGAGATTTCGATTCAGTAGAAGAGTAGTGTTTTTCATAAGTGGCCAAAGTGAGTCTGAGATGGGTGATCAGTAGACCATACCTTTGCTTGGAGTATTTTAAAGTGCATTTTTAAAACAAAGTACTTTAAAGCATTACATTTTTATTCATTTTTAAAAGGAAGATTTGGATGTAGAATATTCATGCATCAATAAAAAGCACAATAAAACATGGCCAGGATAGACCTATGACTAGTATATACATTTAGATTCATTATTAAATATGTCTGAGTGGTGTACTAGATCAGGAATTTTTGAGGAGAATAAGAGGCCCATCTAGGAAGGTGAGATTTTGAAGGTTAATTTCTCCACAGTCCCGAAGACAGTGTTGAGCACCTGTCCATCAGGGACTCCCACCCAGAGATTAAAATCTGTTTGTCATGCAAAACAAGGTTTCCTCAACCTCCAAAATCTCATTTAAAGGCATAGAAAAGCTCAATTTCTCTGCTTCAAAGAGACATAAGAAATTTCTATCATTGTCCAGTCTTTTTGTCTTGGTTATTATAATAGTTATTATCCCAACAAACAATGTTTTTATTTGCCTGCATATGTACCAGTTTTGTTAATTATCTTTCCTTGTGCATCCGAGGTCATTTTTCTTTTTCTTGAAGATAATCTTTGATAAGTTCACTTAATGAGGTTCTATTATTGGTAAATTCTCTCAGATTTTGATTCTCAGCAAATATATTTATTTCACCTTTATTCTTGAGATGCAGTTTTGCATGGTACACATTTCTAGATTGGTGGTTATTTTTCCTAGCACTCTGAGGACAGCCCACTGTCTTCTGGTTTCTGTTTTTATTTGAGAAGGTTCCTGTCCACTTCTAGCTCCTTTATCTATGACCTAAAATTTCTCTGTCTCTTGTAAGATCTCTTTAGGCTTGGTGTCCTGTAATTTTATAAGGACACATATAAACATCCTGTAATTTCACAAAAATGTGTAGAAATGTAAATTTCTAAAAAAATCCATATATGTAGACCTCATTATATATACATATGTATGTCTATCTATCTATCTATCTATCTATCTATCTATCTATCTACCTATCTATATCTTCCTATATATTTGGATGCATCTTTTCTACCACTTATAGAACAAACTCATTCATTTTTGTTCAGATATTTCCTTTCTTTGCTCTCTCTATTTTCCCTAATCTGGGTTGCTGATTAAATGCATGATAGAGCTTTTAATTTTTACCTTCCATAGATCTTCATCTCTCTTTTATTATTTTGCAATATCTTAGCTCTAAATAATTTTCTTGGATTGATCTTTCAGTCAGTCAAATTCCATCTTCAGCTGTGTCTAATTTACTGTATTGCCTTCATTTCCATAAGTATTATTTGGATTTTTATAAATATTTGTGGTAATTTTTTAACTTTCTTGTCCATTTTTTCTGATTTTCAAATTTCTTTAAAAATTTCTTACAAATTTTCCTTTAGTAAACAAAACATACATATTCTTGCTTTTTATGGAGTTTCTATTCTAGTATCTATTCTATTCCAGTATCTGAAGTCTTTGAGAACCTGAATCCGTTGTTGGTTTCTGCTGTTGCCCTTACTTCTAGGAATTTATTTCTCCATGAATTTGTAGTTTTTGATTGGGAGTTTATGATGGCTGCACATAATCTATGGGATGCAAAGGGATCTAAATTGGCAATACTTTCCTCCAGAGAAGACTTACACTTGCTTCTTCAGGAGCCAGAGGACTATTGTTCTGGAACCAGCTTCTCCTATTTGAGAACTCAGGTAGGAGCCTTTGCCCAGTTTCTCACCTTACTAATGCTCTCAGGTTTAACAGACCCTTTCTTAAAAAAAGTTGCAGAATGTGAGTGCAATAAAAATTGTGTGTGGACTAAAATGCACACACGAAACAATGGTTACAATAGGAACATCTACATGTAACCAGTCTGGTACTGGACTTCTCTTGTTTTCTGCTCCCTGTCCTCTAACCCACAGAACAAATGTGGCCAAGTTATCACCTAGTGTCACTGCTCTAGATGGTCTAATGAACTCCATTCAAAAAGTCACTTCCAGAAGATATTTCTTTTTCTTTTTCTTTTTTTTTTTGCGGCACCGGGGATTGAACTCACAACCTTGTGCTTGCCAGGCAGGCACTTAGGCCGCTGAGCTAGATCCCTGGCCCTTAGAAGATGTTTCTTTTCTGTTATTTTTTTAAACAAATGGGCATTTCCAAGACATGTGGTTTCTATAACTACTTTATCCTATGTCGGTAACCTCTTTACATCTATATTGTCCACATGCAGCAAGTTTCCTTTTAAAAGGTTGAGGGGAATGTTGAGAGCAGCTTTTTCATATTATATACACAGGCCTTCTAAAAACGGCCAGTAAATCTTCCCGAAGGGCGATGGGCATTTCCAACTACCCGAACGTGGGTGTTACCTCACCTTTCTCTCTATGGCAACAGCCTATGGCCCGCCGGCCCTGCCACTCGTCCTCGGCCTGGGCTCCCTCACTTTCCAGGGCGGGTGAGGCCTTTATTCATCTTCGTCGCCGGACAGTGCGATCTCCTCCAACTGGGACATAGCAGTCGGGCCAGGACCCAGATCTGCGCAGTACTATGGCCCGATGTGGCCAAGTTTTCAGTCCCGCTTTCTAGGGTCCTTGTTGTAACTGTCCTCTGCAGCGGTCTGGAGGTCGCCATTCTTCCCACCACGCCACGCTGCAGCTGCCTAAGGCGCCAGGTCCTGGACGGCTGGCAGGGTCTTCGTCTAGGCTTGAAGGGTTGCGCCCTGATCCTGAAGCCTGAGGGGTTCCGGGTCCAAGGCCACCGCCGCCATCAGGTCATCCAGGTGGGGTGAGGGAGCAGTTTCCCTTGCTTCAAAGCCTGGGGGAAGTCACAGTGAGGGATCCGAAGGCCTACAGTGCAGAGGTGCGGCCCATCCTCGGCCTCCCACGTCACTCACTGCCATCGCGGGGAAGGGCCTGGAGGACCCTGGGGAGGCAGGTCGCGCTCTGGTTCTCACTGCACTCTCCGCGGGAACTACTCCTCTTTCTTTATCCAGCCTCTGGCAAACTATGATATACTCTGTCTATATAGCTTTGCGGGATGTGAGGGTAATCTGGTTGTGACATCTGTCACCTCATTGATTGCGAGTTGATTCGGCTGATCTGGCTGGCTAGGTGGGTGTCCTTTTCCTACCTCATCGCTCCATGTGTGTCCCTTCTGAAGCTGTTGGGTCAAAGAGAACGAATACCCGTGACTGAGGAGTTCATTTCCTCAGTCACAGGTGTACCAGTAGCTGTGCTCCCTTGCTAGAAACTCCAAACAAGCTCTCAATGTGTATTTATGAAGAATGGAGTCATATAATATTTGTTCTTTTGTGTCTGGCTTATTTCATTTCATCCAGTATTTCCAAGCTTCAGCCATACTGTAGTATGTATCAGAACTTCATTCCTTTTCATAGTTGAATAATATTCCACTACATGTATGCATCTCATTTTGTTTATTTACCTGAGTTGCTCCTATCTTTTGGCTGTTAGGAATATGATTACAATGAACATTAGCATACAAGTATCTGCTTGACTCCCTATTTTCAATTCTTTTGAGCATTTATCTATTGAGTATTTTGGGTACTTATCATAGTAGATGGCTGCATCATATGGTAACACTGGTTTTTTTTGAGGAAGAGCACTTAGTTTTCCACAGTCCCTCCGTTTACATATGCACTAGCAATGAGTGAATATTCTAATCTTGTCAGCACTTGTTATTTTCCATTATTATTAGTAATACTGCCATTTTGACATGTGTGAAGTGGTGACTTATTGTGGTTTTGATTTGTATTTTCTAATGATTAATGATGCTGAACATCTTTTCCATGCTTATTGACCATTTGTATGTGTTCTCTGGAGAAATGTCTATTCATGTCCACTTTTTAAAATGGGTTGTCCTTTTTTTTGTTGTCCAATAGAGGAATTCCTTATATATTCTGTATATGAAGGAATTATCAAATAATTTGCAGCTATTTTTCCTATTCTCTAGGTTATCTTTTCACTTTCTCCATTATGTCTTTTCATCCACAAATATTTTTAATTTTTATCAAGTCTAATATATCATATTTTCTTTTGTTCCTTATGGTCTATGAATCCATTGCCAGTTCCAAGATTGTGAAGCTTTTCTACTGTGTTTTTTTCTAAGAGTTTTATGTTTTCAGTTCTTATATTTAAGTCATTAGTCTACTTTCAGTTAATTTTTCTATTTGCTGTGAGGTAAGGATCCAACTTAATTCTTTTGCATTGTTGAAGTCTAGTTGTCCCAACACCATTTGTTGAACAGAATCTTCTTTCCCCATTGAAAAGACTTAGCACCTTTGTAAAAATTGATTGGCTATAAAGAAGTTTATTTCTGGGCTGTCAATTCTATTCCATTGGTCTAAATGGCTATCCTCATACCTATACCACACTCTTTTGATAATTGTAGCTTTGCAGTAAGTTTTAAAATTGAGATTTGTAAATTTTCATACTTTGTTCTTCTTTATCAAGATTGTTTTTGTTATTCAAAGTCTCTTGTAATTTCACATAAATTTAAGGGTTGGCTATTCCATTTCTGAAAAAAATAAGGTATTGGAATTTTGATATTGTACTTAATCTGTAGATTGTTTTGGGTCATATAGACAACTTGATATTGTTACCCTCTTATCTGTGAACATGAATATTTTTCCTTCAATAAATACTTCACTTTCTTGGTTAAATTTATTCCTAGATATGTTTTTAGATGCTATTATGAGTAGTATAGCTTTCTTAATTTCACTATTTTCATTAGAGGTATACAGAGGCAATTGATTTTTGTGTGTTGATCTTGTACTGTAAAATTTTGTTTAATTTTCTATTAGCTTTATTTTTTTATTTTAAAGAGAACAAAACAAAATAGAGTAAAACAGAACAAAGCAGATCAAAACAGAACAATGTAAGCAATACAGTACTTCAAAACAAGATAATAGGAAATCAACAATGGCTACTATAGTGTCTCTTGTTTTCTTCAAAATAGTTGTTCATACCTTCACACAGTAAATTCAAACAAAACAAAATGGTATAGAACCAGTCAAAACAAAAGAATGAAAGCATTACAGGCTTTCAAACCAGACAGTAAGAAATGAACAATGGCTACCACAATGTCTCTTGTTTTCTTCAAAATAGCTGTTCATACTTTCTCACTTATTGCAATCAAATAATAGAAAGCAGACTAAAACCAATCAAATCAAAGAATAAAAGCACTATTAGATTTCAAAACATGATGATAAGAAATCAGCAATGGCTACCATAATGTCTCATTTTCTTCAAAGTAGCCATTCATAGCATCGCACATAATAAAATCAGTTCTTATAAACTCTTTAGGAGTAGTTCTAGGCATGTATAAGCCTATACATGTACATCTATCCTTTCTGTGTTAGAGGGAATAACAAAACAAAACACAAGAAAAACAAGAAACAAGAGAGATGATAACAGAGCACTCAAAACAATAACAATATAGGCTTTCAAAACAAGGTGGTAGGAACATATCAAAGGTTGTTATTTTGTATAGTTATCTTCAAAAGAGTTACTCAGATTACCAGATACAGACATGCAAAGTAGTTCTAATCCTACGAATGTTAACTGTTTTGTTCCAAGAACTAATAGCTTTAGTTTTCCGCATATGGAAAGCCAGTTTTTCCAGAATTTTCTATCAGTGTTAGTAGCTTTCTTATGGATTGTTTGACATTTTCTATAAACAGGATTATGTTACCTATACCTATATGTATACAATTTTACTTCATGCTTTCCAACTGAGAAGACTTCATTTATTTTTGTAGTCTTATTGCTCTTGCAGTACAATTTTGAAGAGCTGAGGTGAAAGTAGATATTTTCGTCTTATTTTGACACCTTCTTTCTGAGCTGCTTTGATGCTTAATACTCCTTGCCCTAATTTCAGTGAATTTTGGGAGATGGGTGGAACTATGATATGTTCCTTATTTACGTTTATTCCAGAGAAGTAGTTGTCTCTTTTTTTAGAAAAGTGTGTGCGTGCATGTGTGTGCATGTGTGCGTGTGCATGCACATGCACACTTCTGATATAGGGGATTGAACAGAGACTTTGTGCTAAATTACATTCCTGGCCTTCCCCCACATACACTTTTAAAATTTTGAGACAGGGTCTTGCTAAGTTACTAATTGCTCAGGGCTCAAATTTGTAATCATTCTGCCTCAGCTTCCAGAGTACCAGCACGATAAACATGTGCTACCATGCCTGGCTCAACAAATTAGTTGTTTTTAACAACTAATTTAGGTTATTTAATTTGCTCTTGTTGGACGTAGTCGGAAAAGTGTCAGCACAAGATGTCATTCTGAAAAGTCTGACATGGAAACCAGATTTGTTTTCTAAACTTGGTGGCTCCTTCTTTTCTTCCAGAGTAACAAAACAGCTGTGTTATCATAATAGAATTGGAGTGTCAGAGAGACTCTGGAAGTTGGTCAAACTTACAGGGGCCCAGAAGAAGAAGGAGCTCTGAGGAACTGGTTTGAAGGATGGGAGATAAATATATCTCGAATCTCATAGGATAACTAAGCTCATTCCACTTCCCAGCCAGGTGTCATTAGGTATACAATCATGTGTCATTAGTTGCTAGGGAACTTAGCCTGGTGAGCATGAGCCATATTTTAAGCTGTGCACTGCATGTGTATGTGTGTGTGTGTGTGTTTGTGGGTGGGGGGAGAATAAAGAAAGAGAGCTTGTGAATGACATATGGAGAAGCACATTTCTTGGGGTGCTCTGAAGGAAGGAAGCACACTTTCGTTGTTTCCCTTTCCATCTCATGCCTGTGCCCCTCCATAGAACACACTTTAGTTCCTCAGGGTGTTACCACATGCAGGTCTTCTAGGAGTGGCAGGCATTCTCCTCTTGGAACTCCAGTTCCATCTCCCATTTCCTGATCTCTGGGTACACCCCATTCTTGTTCCTATGGCCCAAGTGTGTGAAGGTGGCTACACTCCCATCCGCCCAATGAACTGGGGAGAGCTATGACCTCCTGCCAGTGTCTAGGGGTTACATTGCCCAGCTACAGTTGCTGGGGGAACTTCAAGTTAAAATTTCTTCACTCTGGGGCATGTAAAGTCTCAATCACCATGCAGAATTAATGCCATTTTTCTTTTCTTCCCTCCTCCGTCTAAATTTGAAATCCAAATGAGCGAGTGTCGGCTCCAGGGATGATTGAAGTTAGAGTGTTCCTATTTGGATCTTGTCAATCACGCCTCCCTCACTCTCTGCTGAGTGAGCTCAGTCTGCAGATCCCAAGTGAGAGTTGTGTGGAAATATATAGAAGGCTTTGCCAGCCCTTCAAGAAGCCCTCCCCAGATGGAAAATAAATGCAGAGGCTGTTTTCTGATGGTGGAGGTAGTGCCCCATATGCAGGGAGCTCTCAAGCTGATGAGAGATGTATCTGCTCCCATGAGGAGGCTTCTAGTGCGATGGGAAAGACCTAGGTCCTGCTGAAAGTAAGCACCCAGGCCAATGTGGGAGGTTCCTCTGGTCTCATGGGGAGACACTTTCCTTCTGGAGATGGAGAATGTAGTGGAGTCATCCTGTGGCCAAATGTCCTGTTGGATAAAGAGTTTGTGGGGGCTGGGGGTGATTTGACAGACAACCTCTGGGAACGTGAGCTCTGGCTTTGTAACACACACACACAGGCTAAGGAATCCTAGCTGGGCTCTTGATGCCTCCAGAGAAATCCTGGCAACTCCTTATCCTTACTTCCAGCTACTCATTTTTTTCCCATTCCTGACCTACCCTCTGCAGGCTCATATTTCCCCTAAAATCTTATAACATTTCTAAACACACAGAGCAATTATAAGAATTACTCATACATGCAGCATTTAGATCCCACACTTGTCAACATTTCACATTATATCTTTCATCAAATGCCTATATGTACATCTATCCTTCAATCTTACTTTTGGTGTATTTGGAAGTAAGATGCGAACATCACTAAACCTCACCCCAAACACTTCATTAAGAAGAATTTAATATTTGCTTATGATTCTGTGTGTATATGTGTATGTGTGTGATTTTACTTCAGTGAAATAGTAAAATGCACAAATCAGAAGTATACCCTTTGAAGAGATTTGACAAAGACTAACATTTGTACAATCCCAAATCCAATGGAGTGAGAGAGTATTTCTATTACCCAGAAAGTCTGTGCCTGCCCCATCCCAATCATTACCCTCATTTTGTAGAAGTATCACCATTCTCATTAAAAAATAGATAAACCTTTCTAGAATTTTACATGAATGAAATCACACAGCAGGTATTCTTCACGGTTTTGTGATTCATTCACATTGTTGCACATGTCAATTCTTTATTTTTGTATCCAGAGTAGTGTTCACAATTAATTTATCTACCCTCTCATTCATGGATGGCTTGTTTGCAGTCGGGAGCTACTGTGAATAAACTATGAATATTCTTGTACAAGTCTTTTGTACAAGGCAGGTGATTTTCATTTGTGTTGAGTGAATATCTAGAAGTGGAAGTACTGGGTACATATGTCTTAACTGTGAAATGTCTGTTCAGATATTTTCTCCTTTTCTTTATTGAGTTTGTATTTTTATTATTGTGCTGCAGGGGATCTTTTATGTATTCTTGATCCAAGTCCTCTACCAGATATGTTCTGTAAGTATTTCCTCCTAGTTCGTGATTTGTCATACATTTTCTTAAGTATGGTTTTGATAAGCTGAAATTTTAAACTTTTTTGAAATCTAAGTTTTCATTTTCTTCCATTATTTTATTTGCCTATTGTTTAAGGAAATTTTCGCCTCTCTACAGGTTTGAAGATATTCTGTTTTATTCTAGGCATTGAATAGTTTTAGGTTGTTCATTTATATCTATGATTCATCTCAAATTAGATTACATGTACCATGTGAAATAGTGATGAAAGTTCATATTTTATC
The DNA here is from genome assembly GCA_004365215.1 of Cuniculus paca. Taxonomy (NCBI): domain Eukaryota; kingdom Metazoa; phylum Chordata; class Mammalia; order Rodentia; family Cuniculidae; genus Cuniculus; species Cuniculus paca. The sequence continues at coordinate 13,812 of RJWT010004314.1, read as the reverse complement.
ATATGGATAGACAGTTCTTCTATAGATAGCCATTTCTTGAGAAAACCACTTTTTCCACAGGATTGCTTTGGTTCCTTATTGAAAATCAATTGACCATATAAATACGGGTTGATTTTCTGAAGCTCTACTGTTTTTCATTAGGTTGTATGTCTGTATGTCTACCACTGTCTTGTTTTGATAACAGTATACCAGCTGTACAACAAATCTTGAAGCTCAGTAGTATAAGTCTTTCAACTTTTTGTCAAGACTGCTTTGGGCATTCTATATTCTTTGTATTTCCATGTAAGTTTTGGAATAAGCCTATCAATTTCTACAAATAAAGTCTGCTGGAAATTGAGATTGGTATTATGTTGAATCTATAGAATTGAAAAGGAAGTTGTTGATTGGGGAGAATTAACATTTCAACAAATCAAGTTTTCCAATACAGGGGTGTTCATTTAAGTCACCCTTACTTGATCTTGGTGATTTTTTTCTGTAGTTTTCACTACATAGGTTTTACTTATTGTTTGTTAAACTTATTTGTAAGTATTTTATGGTTTTTGGCTGTATAAGTGGAATTATTAAAAATTTTATTTTGCAGTGATTTGCGTGTAGCATGAAGAATACAGTTGATCTGTGTGTAGTGTCCTTTTATCCTGCATCCTTTGCTACATTCACTTATTAGGTCTAGGTGATAATTTGTAGATTGTTTAGAATTTTCTACAAAAACAGTCATGTCTTCAATGAATAAAAATAATTTTAATTCTTCCTTTCTGATCATTATGCCATTTATTCTTTTTTTTCCTGATCTATTACCCTGAAAACACCACTAATAAAATATTAAATAGATGCAGTAAAAATGCTTGTTATTCTCTGTTCCTGATCTTAGGGGATATGGGTACAATAGTTCATTATTCAATATGTTGTTAGCTGTAAGTTTTCAGAGATGTCTTTTATCTAATGGAAGAACGTGCCATATTTTCTGAGATTTTTTAATGATGAAGAGATGTTGAATTTTTTTTATCTTAAGAACAACAAAAACAAAAACGATGATATAGAATTTCAAAACTAAATAATAGTAGATTAACACTGGTTAATATGCTGTGTATTGTTATCTTCAAAGTCATTGTTCAGAGTACAAGATATAGGCATGAAAAAAATGATCACACAATTGAGTAATGAAAGCACAAATTGTTCTTTTTGATGAACAGAGATTAGCAGTGTAGTTGTTGAGTTTTACCAAAACAATCATGGTTTTTAAAAATTTATTCAATACAGTGAATTATATTAATGAGTTTTGAGTGTTCAAATAATCTTGCACTCTTGGATAAACCCTAGGAATTTATACTTTTAATATATTACTGGATTTGATTTGGTAATAATTTGTTACAGATTTTTAAAGTCTATGATCATGAGAGATATTGATCTGTTCTCTCTCTTGCTCTCTGATGTCTTTGGCAGGTTAATCCAGGGTTAATGGGGTATCAGAGTCATACAAAATCATAAAACAATTTAGGAATGTCCATCTTTTTCTATTTTCCATGCTTGTACAGAATTGCCATTATTTCTTTCTTAAATGATTGGTGAGTTCCTAATGAAACATTTCATTTCTGTAGTTTTATTTGTGGGAAGATACTTGATAAAAAAAATTCACTTTAGTTCCTAAATTACAGGGCTATTTAGATACTCTATTTTATCATGTGTCATTTTTAATACTAATATTTTTTAAGGAATGTGTCCTTATGTCCAGTTTGTCTAAGTTCTTTATCATATTTTCTTTTTATCTTTCTAATGTCTTTGGAAACTATGGTAATAGTCCCCTTCTCATTCCTGATATCAGTTAGTTGTGTTTTCTTTTTTCCCTCATCAATCTAAGTTAGCTAGACTTCTCTCCTAACCTTTACTTATTGCATTTAAGTATCTTCTGTTTGAAGTAATGTCTTTTCTTCTGGCTTTTCCCCAAAGGTCTAAGGAAGACCTTGCATATCTTTCAGCTGTCCACTCACTTTGAAATGTTTCTATCCTCTTTTTCTTCTTGCCTTCCTACCTTAAGGAAACAATTATCCTTAATCTTTCCCAACTGAACTCTCTCCACATGTATCTGATTCTAAAGCCATGTTCTGAACTCCCATCCCCATTTCCCTTAGGATCCTGGCATTCCCAACCCAGTATTCTCCATTCTTCCTGCATTCCTCTGGGGCCCACACTGGTGTCCATGTCACACTTCTTCTAGGCAATTCAAACCTTGGTTCTGACTCACACCCCTGAGCAGCAGTGTGACTTTGAAGTCCAGAACATCTCACGCATTTTCTCTGGTTACTATTTTTATCATGATTTCCATTCCATATGGGCTATGTTTCCCTCATAACCTCCTGGGGAACAGCTACTCGGTTTATGAGTGTAACTTCCTCCATGAAGCCTGGTAAAATCAATCCCTTCCTTGCTCTGCAGCTTGCTTAGACAGATACTGTGGATAAAAGCATCTGTGATCCTTCATTGCATTTGTTGATCTTTGCTTTTTCCACTGATTTCACAAAGTACCTGAGGGCAGGAATTGTATCTGGTCACACTTAAATCCGTAGTACCTGTACACTGTACATGCTCAGGATGGATGTTGATGGAATACATAACATCTCCACGTAACGAAGAACAGAGTTTCTTTGTGAAACTTCTCAGCCCTTCTTCAATCAGTCCCTTTTTCTACTAGTCCCCCTTCCCTACCAGTGTGGAGTCACTGATGGTTTCTTTTTTTTTTTTTTTTTTTGCGGCACCAGGGATTGAACTCGTGACCTTGCGCTTGCTGGGCAGGCGCTTAGACCGCTGAGCTAGATCCCTGGCCCTCACTGATGGTTTCTTCTCTGCAGTTGCCAACTTCTCTGCCTGATCTTCCTTCAGGTTGCCTCCATTTCTTTTTCTTTTTTTTGTTCAGCCTCCATTGCCTTTATTACATTGTTTGTTTGTTTGTTTTGAGGTGGGGTCTCATTATGTGACCCAGACTGGCATTGAATTTGCAATTCTCTGGCTTCGACCTCTTGAATGGTGGGGTACCAGGTGTGCACTACCACACCTGGTGACAGTGCTAAATTTTAAAGCAGGGTTGCCTAACTCATAAGCCACTATCTGTAAACTGATTTCTTGTTCCCTCTACATGTCTTATTCCAATTCATCCTTTCTACCATTCAGTGATTGATTTCCCTGGAACATATCAGGAAAAGGTTTTCCTTGGCTGTTCATTGCTCACAGACAGATGATAACTGCCATTTATTCAGTATCTACTACATGCCAGGTTCTACATCAATATTAGCTTATAATTATGTTTTTTGGTTTTTAAAATTAAGTTTACTGGTACATTTTAGGACTATATAATGATCACATTCATCATAGGGAATTTGTACTGTACATGATATAGCTTGATCTTTTTTTTTCATTTAAGCAAAGACAACTTTATTTCTGTCATACATAACATAGTTTTTCTCTCAGGGACTTCATTTCTCTCACACTTAACAACATATTATTCTAAGAAACAACTAGATATTAGTTTTAGCATTAAAGTATGGATTTTATAATACATGGGAGCCACCCCAGATTTCCCAATAAAAAGATGCTGTGCAGACTATCAGGTAAAGGAAAAAAAAAAGCTGTCAGCTGTCCACAGGAAGTGCATCCAGTCACATTTTCAGTCAGTCAGTTGAGGATTATGTCATTATTCTTTCTTCTGAGAATCAGTAAGTTCTTTGCTTCCTATTAGACTCTTCCCTTGGGGAATCTGCCAGCATAACTTTAAGTCTGATGCCATTCAGAATCTTTCCATGCAAAGTCACAATGGCATTGTTGGCACTTGTTCTATCTGCAAACTTGGCACACCCCACATTTTTTCCTGATACAAGGTAAACTTCAATCAGGTTCCAAAATGACAGAATATATCGTCTAATACATCTAGAAGTAAGGGATGACGATTAAACGTAATAAAGAGTCTTTCTTTCACTAGAGTGTCTGGATTGGTTTTTTTTTTTTTATATGGAAGTATAACATCTGTCTGGATTTGAGGCAACTGTGATTCAGAACTTCCTCCAAATTTGCTGCAGAAATTGCTGCTGGCTTGGGTTATTCCACACCACTGAGGCAAGTTCTGCAACTACCACCTGTGTGGCCATTTTTCTAAGGAAATCTGTTGTACTACTCCTGTCATCAATGAAGGAAGCACTTATCTGATTCCCAGGAGGGTACTGAAATCCATGTAACTTGTATTTTGCATAAATAACTGATGCTACATTAAAATATTGAACCACTCAATGACCATAATTTGAATAAGGACCTCATTGAACTTCACAATACTTCAATCCTGGTACTATATCAAAAATGCTGAAAAACTGCTCTTCAGTGAAAAACTCTTGATAAGCCCTTGGAGATAGCTTCCTGGCCTCTGTTGTCATTCTTGTCAAAATTTGGAAATTCAGACTGCTGATCAAATGGAAACATATTTACTCTAGGTTCACGTCCCAAAGTCTCCTGCCTCATATTACTATAATAATATTGTTCTGAGGATTCAGATGGTTTATTTTTTGGTTCAGCCAAGATTGCGCTAAAACTTTGATCATAGTTTTCAATTGCTTGGGCAGCTTGTGATGATTTTAAATATTGTACACAGCCCAAACCTCTACTTTCTCCAGTGACTTTATTCTTAATAACGCTGCAATACTCGGTATCTCCATATACCTTAAAATTTTCCCATAGATCTTCTGTATCTTTGGTATCATAACAAAGGACTTTGATGTCATAACAAAGACTCTTGTAAGTTCTTCATCTTCAACATCTCGGCGACTTCCAGATCATCTGGAATGAGCGATGAATCCCTTATGGGTTTGGTGTTGTTGGGCTCAAGGCACTATTTGTGCATCTTCTCCATGGCCCTGCAGGCCTGAGAGCTGCGGGTGAATTTGATGAAGGTGTTGTCCTTGTGACACACCACCCAGATGTCCTGGATCTTTTTCTTTTTTAATTTTTTTGAAGAGAATAAAATCAAATGAAATAAAACAGAATAGAGTCAATCAAAACAAAACAATGAACATAGTACAGGACTTCAAAATAAGATGAAAGAAAATCAATAATAGCTACCATAATACCTCTTGTTATCTTCAAAATAACTGCCCATACCACCAGGCATAATAAAATCAAACAAAACAGAACAGAATAAAACCAATCAAAACAAAACAATGAAAGCAATGCAGGACTTCAAAACAAAATAATAGTAAAACAACAATGGCTCCCACAACGTCTCTTGTTATCTCCAAAGTAGTTGCCTATACCATCAGACATAATAAAATCAAACAAAATGAAATAGAGTAAAATCAATCAAAACCAAACAATGAAAGCAATACCGGGTTTCAAAATAAGATAATAGGAAATCAATAATGGCTACCATAATATATTTTGTTATCTTTGAAATAGCTGTCCATGCCATCAAATATAATAAAATCAAACAAAACAAAACAGAATAAAACAAAACTAAACTGAACAATGAAAACAATACAGGGTTTCAAAACATGATAATAGATTAACAATGGCCACTGCCTTCCCTTTTTAGACATTCCCTCCCCTTTCACTTTCACAATATCTACTGTGCATTTTGGATCCCACTAACTCTAGTTTTTTATACTAGGGAGCAACAGGATGTTCACCCATGTGACTCTGAACCATTTCACACATGAACATGATCTCAAGTTGTATCCATTTACCTACAAGAGCCTCAAGGTTGTCTTTCTTTATAGCTGAGTAGCTTTCCATTGTATAAAAATGTCATATATTTCTTATCCATTCTGTGGTTGATCGGCAAGTTAGCGCTACTTTTTTCTGGTTCCCTGTCACATAGAACATTGTTTTCTCTCCTTTGACTTTTAGTCTATGAATTTCCTTTCAAGTTAAATGTGTTTTTTGTATAAAGTATATGGATGGATCCTGTCTCCTGATCCACTCTGCCTGTGTTTCATTTTATTAGCAAATTGAGGCCATCTATGTTAATGGTTATGGCCAACATGCACTGGCTCATCTCTGCCATGCTATTTTTCTGCTGCCTACTTTTCCCCTCCATTCAGTTGTCTGTCCCTCTCTGTGATCCCCCTCTGCCACTGTTCCTGGAAACATGGTCATTTTTATCTCTCTCTAGAAAGTCCTTCAATATTCTTTGTAGTGTTGGTTTGTTGGTCATGAATTTCTTCAGTTGTTCATTATTATGGAAGTATCTTGTTTCTCCATTAATTTTGAAAGATGGTTTTGCACATCAATCTGGGTTGGAGGTTGTTTACTTTCAGGGCTTGAAATGCTTCACTCCAACCTCTTCTTGACTTGATGGTTTGTGTTTTGAAGTCTGTCGTGGCTCTGATTGGTTTTCCTTTATAGGTGTTCTGTTTCTTTTCTTTAATAGCTTTTAATATTCTGTTTTTGTGCTGAATTTCTGGGATCTGTTTGGGTGTAGATTTATTTTAGTTATGGTTAGCTGGAGTCCCATATGCCTCACTTATCCGTGTGTCACATCCTTTTCCCATGCTTGGGAAGTTTCCTGCTATTACTTCTGTAAATAGACTTTTCATGTCATTGGTGTAGATCCCTGCTTTTTCGCTGGCACCTATTATTCTTAAATTAGTTTTCTTTGCATCATCTTGCAACTGTTGAATTGTTGTTTCCTGGTTCCTTGTTATTTTTAAGAGATCTTTCCTTTTGTGGTTGCAAGTTGCAAATCTGTCTTCAAGGTCCGAAAGCCACCAGTGGGGACACTTTCCACAGGTAACCAGCTCAGGTCCAGGAGGCAGTGGCCAGCCTTACCACTATGTGCACTCCAGCCACAATTGGAGATGCTTCCCACCTCAGGTAGCCAGCACAGGCTGGGAAAAGCAGCAGCCAGCCCTGCACCAGCACACCTAATGGCCACCATCGGACACCTGTAGCCAGCACTGGCCAAGAGAACCAAAGAGTCTCACTTCAGAGAAATTGTAGCCAATGCGGAAAGTGCCTGGGACCCCACTATCCATGTGTCTGAAAGAACCCAGGAATATGTCAAGACAAAGAAGGAAAAGGCAGCCTCTGGCATCCAACCCAAGCAGCACAAGTCCAGGAGAGGTAAACACGGAAGAGATTGGGAGTCGCATACCTGAAGTTTCTGAAGTGATGGCAACTGGAGTAAAGCAACAACTTCATGAGACTGTAAAAGAAATTAGAAAAGAAATACTATCTTGGGTAAAAGAAGAAATGGAAAACATAATAAAAAATTGCTAAGCATCTCAAAAGAAGGCGTAGATAAAAAATAGAGGAGCATAGGAAAATTAGGGAAACCTTGAATAAACAATATAAGAAAGATTTAGAATGCATGAAATACATCCAAAGAGATATCCAGAAAATTAAAAACTCCATTGAAAGCTGGCAAAACCACTTGATGTCCTGGATCTTGCCAGATGGAGAGATGTGCTCCCACAGCACCACCTCGGGCATGTACTTGCTGATGACCAGGATGATGTGGCTGTTGGGAGGCTCATCCAGGCTGTCCGTGCCCTGGTGGAAGTCACTGACACCACTGCCTGCACAGCTGCTGCCTCGTCCATTATGCTCCACCTTGCTGTGGGCACTGGGACCTGGGCCCTCTCGGTCCTCGCAGATTTAGACTTGGTGTCAAACTATTCATCATGGACTCTCCTCTCCCTCAATCTTTTTTCCCTCATTTTCCTCCCCTGCCTTCAACTGCTCCTACCCCTCCTTATTTACAAAAGCTTTGTTTCCATGTTTTCTTTTTCTCTTTTCCCTTCCTTCGTTTCCCCCTCACCTCTCCCTAATTTACCTACTACCAACTTGAACATTTCCTTCCTATTTCACAATATCTCTTACACATTTTGGTCCTTATTTACATTTTCATTTTCTCACACCAGAGAAACAATGTGGTATTTGCACATGTGTGTTTGCTCTGATCTTTATAATTTTCTCCCTCATGTAAGTTTTGGGTTTGACTTGCTCTTCTTTTTCTAGGAGCTTGATGTTCAACACTAGGTTGTTTATTTGAACTTGCTCTGCTTTTCTGATATGAGAATTTACCATTATAAATTTCCTTTGTAGGACTGGTTTCATTGTGTCCTTGAAATTCAAGTATGTTGCACTGGCATCACTTAATTGTGAAAACTGCCTAATTTCTTCTTTAATTTCATCTGTGACCCATTGGTTGTTCAAGAGGGTGCTATTTAATTTCATGTGTTTATGAAGCTCTTGTGGTTTCTTTTGCTATTGATTTCCAATGTCATTGCACTGTGGTCTGATAATATGCATGATATAATTTCAATTCCTTTACAATTTATGTAAGCATGTTCTATGAACTGGTATGTGGTCTATTTTAGAGAATGTTCCATGTGTAGCTGAGAAGAATGTGTATTGTGCTGTTGTGGGGTGGAGCACTCTGTAGACATCTACTAACTCCATTTGTTCAAAAGTTTGGTTCAATTCTAGTATTTCATTAGTGATTTTTGGTCTAGTTGATGTATTTCTGTCAGTGGGGTATTGAGGTCCCCCATTACAATTGTATTATGTCTTACTTGATTTTTTGCATCTCAGTTAATATTTGTTTTATAAAGTTGGGTGCATTGGTATTTGCTGCATATGTATTTATGATTGTTATCTCTTACTGTTGGATTGTTCCCTTTATAAGGATGTAGTGACCTTCTTTGTCTCTCTTAATCAGACTTGCCTTGAAATTCACTTTGTCTGCAAATAGGATAATTACCTCTGCCTTTTTTCAGGAATCCTGTTGCATGGAGTATTGTTTTCCACCCTTTGGCTCTCAGGCTATGAATTTATTTTTGAATTAAATGTTTCTTGTATGCAGCATATTGTTGGATCTTGCTTTTTGATCCATTCTGCCAGTCTGTTTCTTTTGATTGGTGAGTTAAGACCATTAATATTGATGGTTATAATTGATATGTATTAACATATGCATTGACATATTCTTACCATGTTATTTTGCTGTTGTTTGCTCCCTTTATCTTCCTCTGTTTAGTCATTTTCCTTGGTGGTGGACTCATTATGTTGGGGTTTATAGAGTTGTAATCATTATTATCTCTTTCTGGAAAGTTCTTCAGAACACTTTGGAGTGCTAGTTTGGTGTTTATGAATTTCTTCAGGTATTCTTTGTCAAGGATTATTTATTCCTTCATCAATTTTGAAAGATAGTTTTGTAGGGTACATCAATTTGCATTGGAGGTTGTTTTCTTTCAGGTCTTGAAATACTTCACTCCAAGCTCTCCTCGACTTGAGTGTTTGCATTGAGAAGTATACTGTGATTCTATTTCTGATGGACTTTCCTTTATAAGTGATTTGTTTCTATTCTCTAACAGTTTTTAATAATCTGTTCTTGTATTGAATTTCTGGAATCTTCATTATTATATGTCTTGCTGTAGATTTGTTTTCTTGATCATGGCTAATTGGAGATCTATATGGCTCACTTATCTGTAAGTCAAATTCATTTTCTCTGCTGGGGAAGTTTTCTGCTATGATATCTGTGAACAGGTTTTTTATTTCATTTGTGCTATCTCTTGCTTTTTCATTGACTCTGATCGATCTTATATTATTCTTCTTTGCATCATCGAGAAGCCCCTGGATTGATTTTTCATGATCCCTTGCTATTTTAAAGAAATCTTTCTTTTTCATGATTGCTAATTGCAGTCCTGTCTTCTATATTCTATCTGCTACCTGATATTCTATCCTCACATTGGCTCATTTTGCTGCATATACTTTCAGTGGAATTTTCTTGGTATCTGTTTGAATCTGTTTCATGGATACCATTTCTTCCATATGTTGGACATTCATGATTTCCATCATTTTCCTAAACTCTTCTATTTTTTAAAAATCTATATCTGCTCTAGAGCCACTGAGCATGTCTTTCATTATGGCAACCATCTGTGTAGTTATCTGAGAAGTTATTTCTGGTTTGATTTTCTTCTAGAGACTTGTTAATTTGCTTTGTCACTTCTGCTATTACCACTTCAGAGAGTCAAGGTGGATGACTTCAGATTGTTTCACCTCATTTGCCTCCTAGGTTTGCCTTTGGTGAGCTGGATGTCTGAAATTACATCTTGCTTAAGTGTCTTTCCTTTTTTTTTTTTTTTTTAGTTTAATGCTGGGGTTGATGTTTGTATATTGCCTATGGTGAGTAGCTTTATTGCTAGTATTTAGCACTCTTAGTAAGTACTTCTCAGAGATGTCTTCAAGATGTCTCAAGATGTTGCTGGCTTTTGAGCTTTGAGTCTACCCCTTCAATTCATTGGGGATGAGAATTTGTGCCTACTTGGCTTAGCCCCTGGTTATTTGGCACTGACCTATATAGTATTTTCATGACCCTTAGGCAATCTCAGTCTTGATATACTATGAAAAACAACTGGTTAGAACAATTATGTCACTTTGGCTAAAGTGGTACAATCAGAAATAACAATAACATCAAGCACAGGCTAGAAAATGTCAAACTGTGGTAACTATTAATTTGTCACCTTTAACCATATGACTAGATATGTGACTATATTCAAAATCTAAAGTGAACTAGAAAATTGTATGCAGTAAATAAGCTCTCAATATGGTAATTTTACCCTCAGGGGAGAAAATTTAAAAGGGGTTAGTGGAAAAAACAGAGAAATAGAAGAAGAGAAAAAGATTAGAAGTAAGTCTGGAGGACAAAGGACAATCATAAATACTTTGGGAAACTGGTGAAGGAGACAGAGGGAAAGAGAGAAAGAAGAAATAAAAACAAGCACAGAATAGAGCAGAACAGAACAACAACAAAAAGAGTAGAAACCATGTTCATCCTCATAAAAACAAGAACAAACAATGAAGAAAAAACAAAAAACAAAAAAAGAGAAAAAGAAAAAAATGCCTACTTTAGGGTGTGCCTCTGCTGTTACTGGTAGACAATGTGGGCAGATGGAGTCCAGATTCATGTTGATTAATCCCAACAGTCTAGCAATAGCTTTCAAGTAGGGTAGTGAATAATGCCAGTGAACCTGCACATTTATTTCCACTAAAGTTCAGACTGCTTTCTGATTGCAAAGCTAGAACCAGATCTTTTCAGCCTGCAGCAGACCATGTACCTCCTGCCAGCTTGAACTCAGCTGGGAATTGCTGGATGGAACCAGCAGTTGGTCTGAGTTGCAAGCTCAGTTGGCCCCTCTCTAAGATGGCTCCTGGCCAAGTGTCCTCTCCAGTGGGACAACTGAACCTGAATAACTCATCAGCCACTGCAGTCTGCTTCATTCACTGCTCTATTCCACTGGTGTGTCTCTTCATGGAGGCCTCTGGGGTCACCAGTAGTCTTCATACACCTGCGTGTTCAAGCCACACCTCCCATGCAGTGAGAAAACCCCCCTTGCCTCCTCCTTCTTCTTCATGGATGATTTGCTCTTTCCCTTTCTCTATGGATTTCAATTCTTGCTTCAGATCCTTCCTGGGTCCTGGTGACCCACTTCCCTCTTTTTTCTTTTTCTTTTCCTCATGTTCCAGTATCTGGACACCAAATCTCAGAGAGGCTCTTTCTCTGCTGTTCATCAGTGAACCACCTTCCTGGAAGTTCATAATTATGTGTTTATGGGGGAATATACTAACCTCCTTATAAAAGTAATGAAACTGAGGTTGAGCAATATTAAGCAACTTGTTCTAAGTCACTCAATTATCAAGGAAATAGAATCCAAATCTCTGTCTTTATGAAGCTCTCCAACATTTATGCTGCTCTTCTCATCCCATATGCAGGTACATCTGTCATGATAGGGGCCTTCTTCTCATGCCATTACTGCTTCCACAAGGCCATGTGCACTGCTACCCTGGGTCTCCCCCTCACTATTCCCTTATGTAGGATGCCACCTATCTTCCCTCTCCGTGCCTGGCATTTGGCAACCCTGCCCTTCCTTCAAGCCTTCTGCAACTCTTTTCTTCTAGGGAGCCTATCTGGTTGTGTGATCAGGGACACAACAACTCTTCTTTGATGCTTTGTAGAACTTATTGCTGTTTGTGTTTCTCACTGAAATTGCTAGTTGCTTGAACTTAGCACAAGATATAAAATAGGAGGTATTAAACATTCAGCTCACTGCAATAGCACACTGCTCTTGGGTGCTGAATTGTATTCTTTGAATAGATTATAGGATATAGTCCTCGAAATAACCCTATGAGGCAAGCACTATTACAGGCCTTGTTTTACAGAAGAGGAGACTGAGGCATAGAGAGACTGAAAAAATTGACAAGGTCACACAGTGCATAGCAGATTCCTTAGAGAGCTCCTATTCCTATGTATGTTTACTAATTATAAGGTAAAAATAACCAGCACTTATTGAGTATTTAATACCTTCAAATTTCTAGGCCAAGCACTTAAGATACATTGTCTCATTTAAATCCTTTCTAAAAAAAAATCTTTATAAAGCCAGCATTATGGTTCACTTCTCACAAATGAAGAAATAGAGACTCAGAACAAGTTAACTTGCCCAAGGTTATGAGCAAGTCAGACAGAGCTGGGATCTGTGCCTAGGTCTAACTAAAAGTGCATACTAATTACCACTACATTCTCCTGCCTCTGCTGTCACAAGATCTCAGGCTCAGAGGTGCCACCTGTGGAAGTTTCCAGGCTCAATCCCCTTCTTGATGGCAGAACCCATTCTGAGAATCTCTGATAGAAGATCCTCCTTGGGCAGCTTGAATCTTTCTGGGAATGACAAGCTCACTCCTTCCTGGTGCAGCCTGCCTGTGGTTGGACTCTTTCCTAATGAGCCCAAGAAATCGACCTTTCTCTGTCCCTAGCAAGTTTGCCTGTATCCCCCTCCTGAAGAACTCCAGCTTTGCTTGGGGGAGGGTTGAGTCAAATCCCAAGTGGAAAGCAGGTTGACCAGCCCAAGGTTGTACAGTGAGTGGAGGGAGATGGGAAAGTTGCAGGCAGTCCCAGGAAGAGATGCACAAATGTTCCAATCCTTTCATCTTAAGTGGTTTCTGATCTGTCTGACTTAGTGATTGCTTGGAACCACCCTGGCTTAACATTCATGTAGAATCCAGGCTGGGCTATTGCAGAAGTTAATCACCCTGCTTGCTTTTACCCCCACCCAATCTCTAGCCCCCAAGACAAGTAGCTCCTCTGTCCCCTTGGCAACAGAGCCATCTGTTTCACACTGCATTCCAAGCCAGGAGAAGTTTATGCTGTCCCAACTCTGCTAAGTTGTGGTTAGAGCAGGAAGAAGTACCAGGAGGGAGATGGGAGAGGAGGTGGGCCTGTGGAATTTCTTTTGACCCCACTGCTGATTGAGTAAGGCAGCTGATCAGAGTTAGAGGAGCCCTCACAGGTCTGCAGATCCAACGCCCTCACTTTTTGTATGGGGAATTGGGTTCCAAGAGGAAAAATGGATTCACACAACACATTAGCCTCAGAGCTGGGTCTAGCAGGCAGGTGAAAAGCATTCACTGGATGAATCATAGAATCATAGAGTTACAGTCAGCCAGCACATTATGTAAAATTGCCACACAGAGCAGGAAAGTGTCCAGAAAGTATACTCTACAACAGATGGTCATCCAGAGTATGCTTGGGTGCTTCTGGTGTCACTATCACAATTGCATCCACTGCATGTAGAAACCTTTTTTTGCATACTTCCATGTCTCTCCCATCCCGCCTCCCCACAGTATTACCTGCTTCTGCCCTTTGCAGCCACAAAGGTTCAAGCTCTTCATGGGTGTTGTGTTGCTGAATATCCCCGGGGGAAATCTGAGAGGAGATGGTTCCCTATCTTATGGGTATCTGGAGAGGTGATGTAATTGACCAGAGGGCCCGAGCTAAGTTAAGAGCCC
>RJWT010004313.1:0-33760 GCA_004365215.1 Cuniculus paca | reverse complement strand
GATCTTTTGTCAGCTCTAGGCTGTCCTATCAAAAATCTGTTTGATTTCGCACCAGATGTAAATTTAGAATTGAAAATAGCACTTTCTGATTGATTTCAAGTGTTCAGTTCCTGTGTTCTGGATAAAGACTTTTGCTCAGCCAGTTTGCCCCACTCTAATTGCCTACCCAATCCCTTTCTTGTGTGTGCCATATTTCAAGCACTATTAACTCAAAATAATCAGTACGTCAGAGCGGCATATTTCCGGGTGTCAGGTTCTGAACTCCTTCACCGACTCCGCATCTTTGTTCTCATTCTCTCTTACAAATTGACCTCCTGTACTCTTGAGAATGCAACTTAACTGCCCAGATTAAAGTTTTTTGAAGACTTTTTAATTTCCTTTACAGACATGAGTGATCAGCGAAAAGTTAATACAGGCAGGTTCTAGGTCTAGGAAAACACTTTAAAGGTGATGCCTAGTAGGTGAGTCTATCACCTTTGCCTTTTCCTCTTCCACTGCCTAGGACAAACGTAGTATTTACACACAATGGAGAACTACTCTGCCATAAAGAAAGATAAAGTTGAATCATTTGTAGGAAAATAGAGACCATAATGTTGAATGAAACAAACCAGACATGCAAGCTTAAATATTGCGTGGTTTCCTCTTACATGGGAAACCCAAATATAAAGAGCAAAATAAAAGATATATAGATAATAGTAAGTAGGGAGATAGCTCTTTCTCAAATGGAAAGGGGATCAAGAGACGGGGAGAGGAGGTTTAAGGATTAAAAAAGGAAAAGATGTGTTTGCACATGTACCAACTCCACACAAGGAATGTGAACGTTATGAACTGCAAACATGTACTAATAAAAAACTTCAGAAAAGGGATTGGAAAAGTCGCCAGGATATTACGGGTGATGGAGTTGAAAAACGAAAACAATCAGAAAACTTTACTGTGGAGCTACTATTTCTATACTGGGATGCCTTTCCTTTTCGGGAGAGAAAATTACACTCTTGCTTTATAAAATTTTGAATTTGCATTTGCCCCTACAGAGGCTCTTTTTTTTTACCCCCCAGCACCAGGGATTGAACTCGTGGCCTTGTGCTTGCCAGGGAGGCACTTAGGCCACTGAGCCAGACGCCCAGCCTACCATTTTTGAGACAGGGTCTCACTATGCCGTTCAGACTGGCCTTGAGCTCACTTTGTAGCCCAGGCTGGTCTCGAACTCACAACGATCCGCCTGTCTCAGCCACCCGAGTGCTGGGATTACAGGCGTGAGCCACCACGCCCGGCTCAGAGGCTCTTTTAGCTCACCAGTTTGGCTGCTTTTTGGAATTATCTGGGGTATTTTAAAAACAAAGAGGCCTCGCTTTTGGAATACCAGATTTCATTGATTTGTGCCCAGCCATTGACATGTGCCAAAGTTGCAGTCGGTGACGCTCCCTGGGGCAGATTTTGCACTTTGGCATTTTATCTCTCCAGCACTTGATCCCTAGTCGGAAAGAGGTCGGTGATGGGTAACTGAGATCACGCACGACCGCCAGGGGTCAGAGTGGCAGTCAGTTGATCCCAATCCAGTCAAATCCGCCCCGCGGACCCGCCTCCTCGATCCGCCTCCCCGACCCGCCTAGGTTCAGAGACGACCCGGAAACCCCCGCGGCCACTGAGCCTGCGCTCTGGGAGATCGCAAGTGCGCTTGCGCGCGGTGCTTGGCGGGTAGTTTGAATTTCACTCCCAGAACTGCGTGCAGCGCGGTCCCTGGGTTCTGAGAGAGACTGTAGTTTTCCTAGCTGGCAGCTCAGCGGCGAGTGGCTGCCCAACCGGCGCGAGGTAGGAGTCTGGCGTTGGCGGTCCCTGGCCTCAGAGGCAGCCGGATGCGTCCCTTGACAAGTGAGGGCTCCTGGCCCACCCAGAGGGGAGGACTAAACTCTTTTATTCTTTGTCCAGAGTGGAGCGACCCCTTCTAACTTGCCCTCAGAGTGACTAGGAGTTGAGTGCTTTCCCCTCTCCTATGGATCTCACATTTTGAAGCCCCTATCTTCACCCCCATCCACCCCGTAGGAAAAATGTTTCCCTGGGCCTGTTTTGGAATTAAAAGTGTTTCTTTAAAAGGCAGGTATATTTTGTATTTTTAAAAGAAGTACCTATGTTGTCTTATATGTGAATAGTACTTTTGTCTTCCTGAATCATGAAGGTATCATCTAGGATCACTCCTTGTACCTTCGTTTGGGGTCTATTAACTGCAGAAGACTCTTAAGACACACAAATATTGTACTTTGGTTAGAAAATGAATTTTGTAGATCGAAACAAATTGCCCTTTTGTACTTTCAAAGAAATGTGGTTTACTCAGTGTTAACCATTTTTGGATTTTGAAATTGAACAGAAATTTATCTGGTTTGTCTCCTCCCTTCCTCCTCTTCCTTTTCCCTTCCCCTCCCTCTCCCCTTCCCCCTCCCCCTCCTTCTCTCTCTTCCTTCTTCTTTACAAAGATGTTAATATCTTTTCATTCACAGGATTAAAATGACCTCAGAGCTGGAACAGTTATGCTCTCATGTTAATGAAAAGATTGGCAATATTAAAAAAACTCTGTCATTAAGAAATCTTGGTAAGTAGAACAGATTCGCTGACCTTAAGTACAATATACATTTTATTATTCCATTTTGGATGATATATCTGGTTAAGTGATATCACAACTGAAGACACTAAGGTGGACTTCAAGAACTGCTTTAGAAAGTGGCAAGAACAATAGCATATGTGTATTTGAAGTGAGGGGGAGTATTTTAAAGGGAATTAATGGCAGTGTGTCTTTTACCATAGTAAATTTAGGCTTTCACTTTATTTTTGGATCATACCTCATATGCAGTGGTACCTTGGTTTGAGCACTTAATTTGAGATACCTGTGTATGGGGAAGAGATACTAGATCCATCTAGTTATTTAACCCTTTGAAATTACTCTCAGTAGGAACATCAGAATTCTTGTCTTAGTGGTTATGAGCTGAATGGAAAAGGCAATTCACAGTGTTCCATTAGATAAATAATACACTCCTCATTATGATGAATAGTAGTTAGCATTTACTATGTACTTTCATTTATCTTTTCTGTAGCTTTGGACAGGTAGTGGTATCTCTGATTTTAGGGCGAGATGATATAACATCTACTGCCTCCATCATCTACAGAAATGACCAAAGTATGCTTTTATTTATATGCATTTCATTGTTTGGTTGCTGGGAATGCAGAGGGAAAGATTTAATTGTGAGGATAATTTTTCTTCCGTGTTTTTGTTCTCTTAAATTATTAAATTACCTTTTCTATTTCTAGGGAGGAAAGGACTCTGGTTTTCTCATCAGATTTATGAAGCTAGAGAGAGGTGTTAGGAGATGGGGCTGGGAAGATGAAAACATGCTGCTTTTTATATGTCTTGTGATTTATTTTCCAGATACCCCAGAGTTATCACTAGCTTGAGACTTTGTATGTTATTTTTTTCTAGGTAGCAACTTTGAGTAGTGTAGATAATATAAATATGAATCCCAAACCTATATTCCAAATTTCCAAAGAGAACTCTCAACCTTACCCTCACTCCCTCCACACGCACACCTGAAGGCAAGTCCAAAACATAAGCTTATTTCCCCAGCCTGTTTAGACTTTTTCAGGACATACTTTCAATGAAGATGGATCCTGACCCCATTTGAGATACTTATTTCCAGCACCTTGTGTTTTGAGGCCTCAAAGCCTTGGATCTCTTGTCCCCTTTAAAGTGAAATATATCGTTGCTGAGGCTGACAGTCTTCTCTTCAGCCTCTCTCCACAGTCTGTAGGACAGAGCTACTGCAGCATCAGCTCATAAATGGTATTTCATCTCTGCATCCCTCTTCGTATTGGATCCCTTGGAGATTTAACTAATTCTCAGGAAAGCTCATCTATGCATGTAGAAAGGTTTCTTTTATGCAGTATTTCTAGATGTTTTATTATAGTGGAGGAATTTGCCAGAAATAGAAGCCTCAGGGACATTTTGTAAATGCCTCGCCCCTTTTTCTCTTCCGTATGACTTTGAAGTGAGGTTTTCAGATTATCCATGGAAACAGGCATGAGGACTAAAACAACAGTCCTTTCTCTATCCTCCATGTCTCTAAGGCGTGGCTATCTGTCCAAGGGTTTTCATGGGTATTTTATTTTATATATATGGTATATGCTTTTTTTCCTACTTTATCTTTTCTTATAACAGGCCAGGAACCTACCTTAAAGACTATATTAAATAAAATAGGAGATGAGATCATTATAGTAAATGAACTTCTAAATAAATTTGAATTGGAAATTCAATATCAAGAACAAACCAACATTTCGCTCAAGGTAATGTTTTTCTAATGAAGAAACAAAAAGGCAACAAATAAAACTCTAATCAGCAGGTAATTTATAAGATCTTTAAGTTTATAATGTTCCTATCTTTGTAAGTTACTAATGTAAATATTGTCAGCTATAGCAATGGGCATGCTTGTGCCTATCCTACTATTAGTAAAAATGAAATTAGTGTCTATAAATATCACTTAGCTCTTCAAAAAAAAACTATCATAAATTCCAAACCAATATTGATATTCAGTTCTAAGCTATCCAAGAACACCTAGGGTTTGGTTCAGGCCTAGAAAATATTCAAGTGAATACTGAAAATCAGATGACAAGTATCCAAAGGCACAGAATATTTTTCTTACCAAATTTTGCACAAGTTCAATGCCTCAAGTTCTAATGGAAGCTAAAGAAAACAGTACAACTATGATCAAGAAGAAATTTTTATTAAACTGGGATATACAAATATTGCTATAGAAGTCATTCCAGGCAGCATCTCATGGCTGTTATCTGTGTGGACATTCTCACTCTGGTACTATCATACAGGTAACACAGAGTGTGTGTGCTAAGTCAACAAAAGCAATTTTCCAGAATGAAAAACATTGATCTTTTCATCTGTTTCTTAGTTGCCTCCCAAGGTTAAGATATTTGGAAGAGACTTAAACCTTTAAACCTCAACATTGCTTTGTAGTTGTAATATGATTACAGAGATTGTTCTCTGAAAAATCCAATAGAGAAAAATATATCACCATCCAAAAAACAGCTCCAGAAGTCGGCATTCCCCCCTCCCTACCTCTGAGGATTGTTCATAGTCTTCCTTGTCTTTGTAATGTCTTATGACACTCACAGGGAGGAAAGAAGCTTATTCATGAGTGTTTTAAAAAAAATTTTAGGAACTCTGTGACTCTCTTGAAGAAGATTATAAAGATGTGGAACATCTGAACAAAAACATTCCTCCCCATTTGCCTCAAGTAACAGTAACACCGAACTTGTAAGTATATTTATAATTATTCTTACTGTCTGGATTTATAATCCATGAAAACAAACACCTGAAAGCTTTTTGCTCAGTCACATACCTGCAATTTTGTTGATGACTCAAAGTTTTTCTCACTTGCACCAGAAACAGTGTGAGCCCAGCTCTTGACTAGTTTTCTTATCCTACATCTCTGAGGGAAATGTCCCCCTTTCCTGAGAGCAAGGTTCCGTAAGCTCTTTTCCCACTCATTCTTTCCCTTTGAGCAGTTTCTCAACCTCATCTTCTTTACCTTTTGAGATCTGTTCTTTGTTGTGACAATGAAGTGGGTCTTCAGACATTGCCGAATGTCTTACGAGCAGAATCTCCCTGACCTCTGAGAACCGCTGCCTTAGGGTAAGAATAAGCTTGATGAGCTTCTCTTCTGACAAGTAGTCAAAGGAATAATAAACCTGCTATTTTTCTGTCTCTCACTTCCATCCTGGTTCTGTCTGTCTCTTCACTGGCAGTGTATGTTTGTGCTGTCTTTCTCCCAGAGGTCCTAATGGCTTTTGGCTGTCATCACCACCATGCTTGTGAAACTGATTGCTTGCAGTTTGCAAGGAAGCCAAAAGTCTTTCCTTAGGCCTGATTCTGTTTTCCAATCTCACTTTGGTTACCCCTTTTGTTTTGAGATTGCCTCGTGCACCTCTGCGGTGCTTTCTTGCCCATCCCCACATTCCTGAGGCGGCTGCCTCTGCTTCCCTTCCCTCTCTTAAATTAGAGGCGTCACCTGAAGCTGCTTCACTCCTGCTTACCTGACTCCACTGTCAATGCTCTCAAATGCCCAGCTCCAGCCTTGATGTGATATCTATTTCTGGGGATTTTGTGGCTTTCTGGGAATTTGTTGAGGGAATTATCTCTCTTTAAACTTTGCAAGTCTAAGGCTGAACTCACTGACTCTTACTACCTGTCCATCTAAATTGCTATTCTCATTCTCCCGTCACCTGGGCAGGGACTTGGCGTCTTCATCCTGTCACACTTTCCTAGCCATTATCATCCATTCTGCCTCCCCCTTGTTCTCATTGCCTGGCTCTGAATAGGATCTTCCACCATCTTTTATCTTTATGATTTGAGAAATCCTGTGTTCTGTCTTTCCAGCATAGTATTTTTTCACTTCATCTCTCCAGTGCTCTGCAACCAAAATTTTAGCTCTAAAAAGTGCTTTGAATAGATAAAAACATTTTGTGGTTAATTTTTGAAAAGTGCCATGTATATAGGAAAGTGATTAAAATATTTGTACAAATTAAAGAATAATAAACATTTATGTATCTTCTAGTCAGATTAAGAAGCAGGATATTACCAATGGCTTAAAAAACTTTTTCTAGTGCACCCTCCTTTTGTCACAGAGGTAATCACTGTCCTGGCCTTTATGATAATCTTGCTTTTCTGTAAAGAGAATATTGATTACATTTGAAAAATAGAAAGGCAAACACAAGCCTTGGAACATAGGAGAAGAGCCACATTAGTGTTTGTGGTTGAGGGAGGAGCTTATCAGTGTCTCTAGGCATGATCAGGGTGCTTGGAATTTTCCTGCAAGAAAAGGAGACCGCTGGACAAGGTCATGAATGTATAATAGGGAGCAGGGGTCATCAGAGGTTATCTGTCTGGGTGGACATTGGCTATCCAGCAGGAATGTGGCTGAAGAATGGGAGCTCAGTATGGCCTACGTTCATCTCTAAGGGTTGTCTCAAAACAAAACCTTTCTGTAGGTTGAAATGCTGTTTTCCACTGATATACATGTCAGGGCTTGCAGAAACAACTGAAACTTTCACATAATCAAGATAAATAAGTACAGGAAAAATTCACTTTCTCCATGGAGAAAGGATATTAGGATGATGGCACCTTCTCATTGGACATTTTTGTCTTGACAGTCCACAACAACCAGTCAGGCCTGGCTATGTTCTGTCTGGTTCTCTGCTCACGTCTTGGGTTCTTATTTGCCACATTTCTGGGGATCCTTTTGGATCCTTTGTGTTGGATCTACTGTTTTCTGTTTCCAGTGTCTTTTTTCTGAAAGCATTCAAGCCACTATGGCAGCAGGAGTCTGTTCCTTCCCCGGCACTTAACCTAGAACAGTGATGATGAACCTGCGGTACACGTGCTGCAATGGGCTGTTTGTGCCACCGCCGACCTAGAAACTACACCCTGTTTATGGACTTCATTACTAGTGGAACAGAGATCATACTAGGCTTCTCACTAAATAAAATTGTGCAGATTGAATCCAAGGGTGACCCATGCTTATTACTGGCACTTAAAATGAGTGTGCAATAAGCGGTGATGGACAGCAACCAGCGAGACAAATAAGTGGAAGATAACTCCTGTCTGTACATTCAGATCTATGGAAGTGAGGAAGAGGGACTGTTTGGAAGCTAAGATAGTTCAACTTTATGTATACTGACTTTGAGGAGCCAGTGGAACTCCAGGCATGGTTGTGCATACATATAATTCCAGCTACTCGGCGGGCTCAGCCTGGAACATACAAAGTTCAAAGCCAGCCTGTACAATTTAGTAAGACCCTTCCTTAAAAATAAGTCTGGGCTTGTAGTTCAGTGGTGGAACATTTGTCTACTTACCTAGCATATGTGAGGACCTAGGTTCTATCCCCAGTATTGGGGAAAAAAAAATCCACTATATATATCCTACATATACCATGTTTTGAGTATGTAAGTAAATATAGCCATATTTTTTAAAATTCAGGGAAATTTTCAATATTCTTTTTACTACTTAGGTCTTCATGATGAAGGCTCAGGGATTAAAAAAAACTCTTGGATAAAAATTATTATAACTAGCCAGGCCTGGTGGCACACGCCTGTAATCCCAGCACTTGGGAGGCTGAGGCAAGAGGATCGTTGAGAGTTCAAGACCAGCCTGTGTTCAGTCTGAATGGCATAGTGAGATCCTGTCTCAAAAAGACAAGGGCTGGGGATTTAGCTCGGTGACCTAAGTGCCTACCTGGCAAGCGTGAGGTCATGAGTTTGATCCCTGGTGCCGAAAAAAAAAAATTGTTATAACTGAATGAGTTATGTGTTGAATATTGATTATTTTCAGTTGAGAAAAATTTCCAGTGTGCTGTTTCATTCTGACAATTACCTGTCCATGCTTTGTAGGGTTAATGGATCAGATCTTGACTCTGAAGAACCAGTCAAAGTTGAGGAACCTGAACCCACAAAGAAGCCTCCAAAGGAACAAAAAATTATCAAAGAAATGTTATTTATATCTACTGATGAATTCAATGGAATTCCTTCGTAAGTATTTAAATTTTAATGTTGATCTCTGTAACAGTCAACGTAATGATTGTTTAAATTATAAAACTTGATCATATATATTGTAATATGCTATGTTCAAATAGCGATCTTGTCTAAAATAGTTTTACATTATACTATGAAAAGGTAGGATATTTTTCTTTTGGAAATGCCTAAAATCATGTTTTTTGTTCAGTTGTAAAAGCTCTTGTACTATACATGAATCAGTTTGTTGCTTATTACTCCCTAGGACCATTCTGTGATACCGATTTACATCTCAGAAGTAGCTTTGGTTTTGCTGTATTTTTAAGGAAATTGAGTGTGATTTGTAACTGAGAATTAGAATGAAGAGTGTGTGTTTGGTTTTCATTTGTTTCTTGTACCACACACTTGGTTGAGTCTGTGCTGTTTTCTAAGCCCTGTGACACTGAGTAGAATATGGGAATGAATAAGGCAAGACGCCTCCTCCAGAAGGAGGTTTCCTTTCCTTTTTACAGATGCAACAGTAGGGAACCTTTATGAAAATCCATGTTCTTAAACTCATAATTTTGGGGCTTTCCTTAACTTCTAAATTTTACCTTATGTTACATTTTTGTTACTTTTGTTGCAAATAATCTTTATTAGAAAGTAGTTATTGTCTGTGCAGTTTTACAGAACAAAATTTTTATAGTAGTAATTCACGCCGGTTACCTGCCCTATCTCAAAATGATATATTTTGTTTCCTATTGTAAAGTTCAAGAGAATTTTTCTCTGGACTTAACCATAAAAACGCAAGGTTGAGGGATGCCTTAGAGATAAAGTTCATGGATGTTTAGGGGCTTGGTAAAGTGAGTCCCTAGGAGTTTTCAAGTTTCAAGCTAGTCTAACATGAGCCTCAGCAATTTGTCAGCTACTGTTTATTTCTGCAATTACTAGTTCCAGTGAATTCTGAAGCTCCTAATGTTACAAATTTTCTCCTCCCCCTGGGCTCTTGTCCTAAGAATAACGAAGAATGAAGTCCACAGACACAGCGCTGGGGAATGAACCAGGTGTAGTTTGTTAGAACAGAAAAGCTTTCGCTAGCCGAGAGGGGCTCCAAGAGAGGACACTGAGGAGCTGCCCAAGTTCAGGAGTTTATATGCAGACTTCTGGTGAGCTATTTTGGTGGGTGGGTGAAAGTGGAATAATCTGGTTGCCATTTTCACCTAGGCCTCTGGAAGTCTGGTCAGAACAGACTTCCCTTGCACCCCGACTTCCCAGGGCATATCTCAGTTTACCCAGACTCTTCCCCTTTGAAACATTGTGGGTATATTTTTCAGCTAGGCCTCTGATGTCAGGAGAACAGACTTACCCTGCACCCCAGCTTCCCTAGCCAGACTGCAGTGAGCCTCTTTCTCCTGTGTTTGTTTTTTCCCAGAGCTTAACTCAGTTTACTTAGGTCCTTATCTTACCTCCCTGTTGTTCCTCTCTGTCCAGTTCTCACTGGAAAGCTGTGATTTATTTTGTATCTGCTTGTTTCTCTAGTTTTGGGGCAGTACTTTGGTCTGTAACTTCAATTCTGTGATGGCTTTGGGAAAAATTATTATACTGATTTTCAATTTGTTCTTGTGAAGGCTGGAATGATGGCTTTTCAGCTCTTCACAGTCAGAGCTCTACACGCTGGTTTTTATTTCTGTCAGTGGTATGTAAAAATACCCTTCTCATCTCATCTTTGCCAGCATTACCTGCTGTTTAAAAATTGCTGCCAGTTGGTCACTTGAAAGATATCTGGCTATTTTATAATACTGACTAATGATTGACATTTTTATTTAATCTTTTTCTTTTTTTTTTGTCATTTCCTCTATTGATAGCTTTATTTTCATGAAAATGGTTTCACACTTTGCTATTCAGATTTGCTTATTGTGGTTGCTGGTTATCAGCTGAGTTAAAGGGAAGAGCAAAGGGCTACAAGGAACAGTGAAGTAAAAGAGAGTTTAGAAAATGCTTTTGTGAAGAGTTGAAGGAAATTAGAATAGCTATGGTGGAATATTCATTTTTTTAAACTAAGGAATTATATAATAAATGAGATTAGGATAAATTTTTATTATTTAAATTCTGAGGATGGAATTAAAATGGGAAATGTTGGCAGGGGTAGAGGATGAATATTGAGGAAATAAAGGGCATAGTCAAGAAGACTTGGGGAGTTCTTAAGTACATCATGGAAAAGAATGGTATCAAGGGTCTGGAAATTGTAGTTAGAAAAAGCAAATCTGCAAAACTGAATTTTGAAAAGAAAAATAATGAAAATGAATACTTTTGGAAAGACGAACATTCTCCTTTAGATTCCTTTATTGCATTGTAGTAAAGAACTATTGATTCAAAACTGCTGTGTCAAATAGAAACTCTTGACAGAGTTTAAGACAATGAACTCACAATCTGTATTGAGGCAGATCACTGAGTGTTGGTCTTGGTGTGTCCAAACCCTCAAAACTGAGAGTCTCCTATTTTTATTCTAAGTGGATCTGGTGTGACAATGAGGACAGACAAGAATGAGATCCAGGCTGACAAGTGGAACTTAAGAATTGAAGAGAAGATACTTTGAAAGAATTGGAGCTAGCTAGTAAAAAGGAGCATGCTACTCACTGATTCTCTACCTTTGTGCTTAAATTTAGAAGTTTTTCATGCTTGATACTCTTGACCTATCAGTTCTGTGTCTCAATTGTCATCTTTCTTCAGGCTTTGTCTACTTTTGTGTTCCTTTCCTTTTCTTCCTTTTTTTTTTTAACCCTCTCTACACACATAACAATTTTTCCAGAAAACAGTGATGTGAGTTACATCTTTACATTTTTTAACATTTAAAATTTTCTTTCTTTTGCACACTTTAAAAATGTTTGAATTGGTCCAGGGATTTAGCTCAGTGGCTCAAGCACTTGCCTGGTAAGTGTGAGGTCATGTGTTCGATCCCTGGTACCAGAAAAAAAGTGTTTGAATAAAGTTACAGTTATTCAGTCTGTTTGAATTAGAACTCAAGACCTTATTTTAAGTTGTAGTATTAATACTGTGTAGGTGGAAAATAAAGATTAATGCACTCAGATATAATTAGGGAAGCTGGGCATTAATATGTTATCTCTATTTTTAGATGGTAAGGTGCGTCTGGACTACTCAGAAGTTGATGTAATTGTTTTTATAAAGGATAATTTATAAAGTATACTTTGATACTGTACAAAGTTATAGTATTTATGTTTTTTGAAGGAAGTAATTTGTGTAATGATTTTAAAAAAAGAATTATATACTTTTTTTACAGGTACATGAAATCCCGCTTAACCTATTGTCAAATTAATGATGTTATTAAAGAAATCAATAAAGCAGTAGTTAGCAAGTACAAGATTGTTCATCAACCAAAGAAGTCTATGAATTCTGTAACCAGAAATCTCTACCAAAGGTTTATTGATGAAGAAACAAAGGATACTAAGGGTAAAATGATACTATATATTTTGTAGTATAGTTGATCATGAGAAACAAAACTTATTCTAGAAAATTCTAATGTAAGAACTTAATCCTCAACCATGAGTAGTTTTCCAACTGGGGAAATTTGTCATGCTGGAGATATTTTGGTGGTTACAACTGGGATGGGGACAGAGATACTACCCTACAGTGCACAGGACAGCCCCAAGAATGTCTGTAGTGCTGAAGCTGAGAAATGCTGTTTTAAAGTCTATTATAAACTATACCCAATATTTTGAGAAGTAGAGCAGTAGTGTTAACAGTTGATCATGCCTATGTACTGCATACTCGTGCTAATTAGTGTGCTAAGAGGTTTAGTCCTCATAATGTCCTTATCTCTCCTATCAGCCCCCTTTTTGAGAGAAGGCGTTGCTATTTAGTCCAGACAAGCAATGAACTCACCGTGTCTCCCAGACTGGCCTCGAATTCATGACAGTCTTGCCTTAGTCCCCTGAGTGC
Source organism: Cuniculus paca (assembly GCA_004365215.1). NCBI lineage: Eukaryota > Metazoa > Chordata > Mammalia > Rodentia > Cuniculidae > Cuniculus > Cuniculus paca. The sequence continues at coordinate 21,265 of RJWT010004313.1, read as the reverse complement.
TGGGGTTTTAGGCAGGGACTACTGTACCCAGCTTTCCTTATTCCATTTTGTAGTCTAGGCAAAGATTGCTTAACTTACGCAAGTCATCCAGTTGAGTGACACAGCTGCTATGAGTTCATTTCTGTTAACCTCTACTGCATAATGCCTCTGGAAAAGTGAGTTATTTAGGAGCCAACAGGTAGCTAGGGAGCTAATAAGCAGGGATACAATGCTAAAATGCTACAGTAATATCATGCAATTTCAGTTGATAGAATAATTGTGTTAGCAAGAATACAATTTCTTACTTTAGCTGAATAATGACAATAAGAATGATCAATGCCATTCATATTCACAATTTAGTATCTTGAAGACTGATTTTTTAAAAATTGACCTTAAAAAAGTTAGCATTCCTATCTTTATTTTCAGGTCGTTATTTTATAGTGGAAGCTGACATAAAGGAGTTCACAACTCTGAAGGCTGACAAGAGGTTTCATGTGATCCTGAATATTTTGCGACACTGCCGGAGGCTGTCAGAGGTCCGAGGGGGAGGACTCACCCGTTATGTCATAACCTGAGGCCTTAGCATGGACCTGACAGGCAGTAAGGCATAGATGCTAGTCCTATAATTATCTTACATATAACCTCTGGCTTTTAAATTTTTTATTCCTGTTTTTCACAGATATAAAGCCTTTTTGAATAATATATATTTTTAATATTTACTTCCTTTTGGCAAACATTTATTCACCTGCCTCATAAGGCTCTGTAGTTGGCATGTAATGGAATTAAAAAATGTTCATGTCTATAGTTTTGTGTTTGCTGCAGACCCCAATAAGATAGGCATAGATACGATATTGGAAGTAAGAGACCAAGATAATGTGAAGGTACCTAGGCCCTTTGGCGTTAAAGCTCACTAGTGTCTAAATTCCATCCAAGGCATTGCTGTTTACAGGTGGACTTCTTTGAAGTGGCTCTGGAGGTGGTTTGTCCGTCTGATTATTATACTTTCCCATATGTCCTGAGGGAGCAGCTTACCATTCATCAGTTAAGCCAGTCCGTAGACTTCAACCTGTAATGAAAGTATATTGAGATGCTGTGATATTGTGATTTAATAAGAACTATATATTAGATCCTCATCATCAGGTCTTTGTTCAGAGCTCCTCAAACCCTTGTAATATCCTGCTTCATAGGGGTAATTCTTTTGTTTTGCTGGTCTTTGACCACAATTCCTGATGTTACACAGAGCTCTGAAATTTCTTCAGATTGTCTCTTGATAGGAATATTTCTTGTTTGAATGAGGTAATCCTTTGTGGGCTCCTAAATAGTTTCAGGATGGGGTATTGTCACAAAGACCAAGCCGTGATTAGAAACTTTGAATTGTTGCAAACCCCACCCCCCTACACACACACACACACACACACTGGGGACAGGGCTGAGATTGAGTTAATAATCATCTGATGTAATGAAGCCATAAAAATCCTTAAACTATGGAGTTCAGAGAGCTTCTAGGCTGTGACACATGGATGCGCCAGGAGGATGGTGCTCCCTGCCTTTATGAGGACAGAAGCTCCTGTGCTCAGGGCCCTGCTGGACCTCACCCTATTGTACATCTTCATGGGCTGCTCATCTATATCCTTTCTGTTACCCTTTATAATAAACTAGTAATCATAGAAAGCTGTTTCTCTGAGTTCTACGAGTCTTTCTAGCAAATTATCAAACTCATAATGATGGTGTTGTGGGGACCCTGATTTGTAGCTAAGTTGGACAGAAGAATGGATAACATGGGAAGCCACTAGTTGTGATCAGAGTCTGAAGTGAGCACAGTTTTGTGGAACTGAGCCCAAAATCCACAGTGTCAAAATTAAATTGTAGGATGCTTGCTATCCAGAGTTAGAGAACTAGTTAGTATGGGAACACACACACACACACACACACACACACACGGAGTCAGAATTATTACATGAATTTATTACATGAGTGTAGTATAGAAAAAGCATTTTCCCTGGAAACATGATGATGACAAAATAATGTGTGAACATGTCGATAGGAGTCATGGAAAAATGGGTGATTGGACTGTAAGAATTGAACCACGTTCTGCACATGGAGACTGTCTGCTTTTTTCAAGGCTGTGCTATATGCTTGGCGAGTACATCCCTGTCGTAGAGAAAAAACTTCTCTCCAGCCCTGTGGTGTAGTTAAAACCATCACTGTGATGACCACAGAATGCATTATGGGCCTTTCATACTTATCCTTCTTTTCTTCTTAACTTACATGCAGGCAAACTTATTTTTAGTGTTCTGATTTAAATAGAAATAATGGCATTGTCTTTTGCTTTTAAGACTTGCTTGATTTTTTTCTCTGAATCATTTTTTCCACTGAAAAATATTTTCTCTGTTTTAAATATGGATGGTGCCATCAGGTTTGTTTCATTTTTGCTAAATACATACTGAGGTGAATAGTTAATCTCTATTTTGATTGTTAGTGCGTAATCAATTTATTACATTAATTTGGGTATATGGTTGATAAAATATTCCTCAAAGAATAACAAAAGCATTAATTTTAAAACGAACGAAGCTCTGTTACTCGAATTTTATTTTTAAGCAAAATGACACACTTGTTCTATTTAGTTAATTTCTAAATAGTATTTTAAATGTAATTTTGAGAGAAGTTTGGGGTCCTGGCCTCTCTCCTCGGTTCCATTCTTTGCCCTGTTTTGCTCTTCCTCTGCTCATGGGAATATAGCCTGGTGAGCTGATTCTATTTGTACCCTGCAGAGACTAAGGCTTGGTTTGCCACCTTTTCTCACTAGCCTGAGGCCCTAGGCAGAAGAATTGGCAGTGGGCACCTGGAACTTCCTGTAGGCTGCTATGTATGATGGGTACTAAGAAGGTACCAATAGCAGGTGGGAATGTCCCTGGACCCAATTTAGCTGCTTGCCACACAGCAGGACAATTAAGCTGAGAGATAAGATGTTGAGGCAAGGATGATAAGGACTCAAAAAGCCAACCGGTAGAGGAGCTGGAGAACTCTTCTTCCAAGTCCATCTTGCCAGGAGTCTGATTTAGAAGCAGTTTATGTTGCTGGGCAGTCTGTGTTCAAGGACTGGTACGTATCTTCTCCCAGCGGCTATGGGAATTTGAAGGTTGGCAGGTAAAATTGGATGCACATTTCATCTTGATGGCTTAGTTACATGACATTTTCCAGGTGTGCAACTCAAGAACAGTGATTATTTTTCTTTACTGATTAGTTTGTCAACATGCAGTTGCTGACATCACACAGGAAGAGAGGGTGGCCGCCCAGAAAATAAATACAAATATCAAGTGAAGGTTAAATATGGAGTCCTTGATGGTCAGCTTTAGGGACTGCACTGAATGTGAACACAAGGAGTTTATTTGGCCACCTGGAAACACATTCTAGTTGTCCAGACTATGTACTCCAAAATGGCCACCTGGCCAGGGTTCTGGTTTGATAGACTAAAAATCAAGGTGGTACAGAGGTGGGTGATTACAGTTACGCTGGCTGACAAAAGTACCAGAGATTGTTGATTGGTCATTGCTCATTTATACTGTGACTTGTCTTGTGCCTTTGTTTCCCATGGCTAAAGAATTTTGTGGCCTCGTTCCTGTGACACTTGAAATCCTTTCTCGTGATAAAATTTTCCATTATAAGTTTGTGTTTTCTTGGAAAGTTGGTTATTTATGTATAAAACGTTTTTTTCTAGGAAACATGGGCTAGTTAAAAATAATCATGGGCGATTACTACCTTGGTCCCACCTTATCCCTTCTAGGTGTATTCTGTCTCCTTGTACCTCTTGGAGTGCTCTGTCCCCTCATCCATCTCCTTGGTATGCTCTGTTCCCTCGTTCCACTCAGAATGTTCTCTCATATCTCTCCTAGGTATGCTCCGTCCCTCATTTTTTTCCAACGTGCATTCTGTCCCCTGAACCTCTGCTGAGTATGTTCTGTTCCATGTACCTGTCCTGGGCGTGCTCTGTTCTCGGACCTTTCCTGGGCATGTTCTCTCAAAGTTACGTTCTGTCCCCTTTTACACTTCCAGACTGTATGGGTGTCCCCTCAGATTGTTTTGGCTTCATCTGTATCTCAATCCCTGGCTGCTTTCTCATTTCTTCTCATCTCTTTCTCATCTATAGCAGGTGTGAGGCTCTGGCCTGGATGACCCCTGACATCAGGGTGTGGGCTTTGACTTCCCAGAAGTTGCCTAAAAGAGCCAGGTGACAACTCAACTATGTAAGAGTTTGCTTGCAAAGTGTACATTTCCCGGTGAGAAGTAGGAAGTGGAGCTGGCAGATAAAATCCTTACTCTTCTGTCCTGAGGGACTGGTGGGGCAGTTTTCTAATCTGCCTGTGCAGGGATATCCTAGTGGCTGAATAATTTGCTGTCTTGTTTCTATGGTTCATAGAGCTGTGATTAATTCAGGTGTGTTATCACCTTGTGTTGGTTTCCCAGTCTTATTTATTTCTTCCCTCACTCTTCCTGCTCCGGGCCTGTAACTCCCAAAAAAGCGTGAGCCTATCCTCTGGGGAACTTGCACTGTGATAAAATTTGCTTATCTTTAGCTCAGTATTTCCTAAACTGCGTGTCTTAAACAGCAGGGTCTCTCAAAATAGTGGATGGTTTTCTGTTTGCACCACCTCTCAGGTCCTTGAGACAGGGTCTCACTATGGAGTTCAGGCTGGCCTTAGACTCACTTTGCAGACCAGGTTGGCCTTAAACTCACAGCAGTCCTACTGCCTCAGCCTCCTGAGTGCTGGGATGACAGGTCAGCACTACCACACCCAGCTCAGATCCTTTATCAGGTCCCATTTACATTACAGAACCAGGCTGTTTGTTATTTCTGACACTTAATTATTTTTGAGGAAAAAATTAATATCTCTGGTAGACTAATGCTCCCTGAAATACATTTTGAAGACCTTGATATAAGCAATCTGTTTTAAAACCATGTTCATTTTTATAAATGAAGTTCACTACCATAATCTGCAATTGGTAAATATATGTATATAAAAATGCACTTTGAGGTGTCATGGATTTTGGAGTGAGAAGGCTGACCGGTGTTCAGATCCTGGACCTATGACTGGTAAGCAGTGTAAATTCAGTTAGCTGACTTGTGGCTAACTGGCTGAAATAAAGAGCTCAGGTCATTACAGTTTCCTTCCTTTATCAAGTCAACCTGTAAATGTGGGCTACTCCAATTACAAAAGTTTTCTTCGTATAGTGACTATAAGCTGTGTCTCATTTGTTTACTAAAAATTGCAGTTCTAGGTCTGAGAGTATAGGTCAGTAGTACTCGGCTAGCCTGCAGGAAGACCTGGATTCACTTCCCCAGCACTGCAGAAAAATGAAACAATCTAATTCTTAACGGTCACTGAGAAGTCAAATTATGTCTTGGGAATATTCTCTTCAGCAGTATAGTGTGTCAAAAAGAACACTTAAGCAGGTGTAGTGGCACATGCCTATAATCCCAACACTCAGGAGGCTGAGGCAGGATGATCACTGAGTTTGAGGCAAACTTGGGCTGAATTATATAGTGAGACCCTGTCTGAAAAAAAATAAAAACCGAACACATAAATAAGAACACTTACATGTCAGAAACCTTGGAGTCCTAGTTCTGCCACTTACTCCGTGTAATCCAAACTTGACCTTTTCTCACAATTTCCTTACCATCAATCACCCGGTACTAAACAATATCATGTCTCCTCTGGGATTAATACGGTAGCTTCCTACGTGGTCTCTGATTTTTGTCATTCCCCTACTACCGTGTATTCTCCACATGAATCAAAGTCAGATTAGGTCACTGTGCTACGCAAAAGCCTTCAGCAACTTCCTGTCTCACAGTAAAAACAAAGCCTTTCAGTGGTCTGCTGGCTCTTCCTGGGCCCTCCTCACCCAGCACACTGTCTTCCATTTGCTGACTCTGTTTTGGCCACTTTGGCTTTGGTGCTCCTTCTGGAACAGGCTAAGTGAGTCTCCCTCAGATGTTTGCACTAGCTGTTGTCTCTGCCCAGAAAGCTCCTCACCTGGGCACGTGTGACTTCCTGCTTACCTGCTCTGTATCTCTACTCCATGTCATTGGATCCCTTAGACCTTCTCGGACCACCCTCAGACCACAGCTCCCTTCTGTAATAATTCATCCTTTCTTTGCTTCATTTTTCTTCACAGTCCTTACCACTATCAGATAGTTTGAATATTTTCACTTATTTTTTGTCTTTCTCCCTTGATTAAAATATAAACTTGAGGGTAGGGAGAGTGTCCCTTTTTTTCACTGTTGTGTCCCCAGTCTCTCTACCAGCGCTCTACAGTAGAGGGCGCTGAATAAACACTTACTGAACACACACTAACTGAAACTGGTTATAGGCAAATTCCTTGCCTGTATTACGTTGAACCAGTTGCACAAAATTTCTATAAGGACCTTCTAGTGCTAATATCCTGTGATTCTAATGTTCCTAGTTTCTTCTAGAGAATACATTTCTGTTGAAATTAGAGAATATTCTGTCTGGCTTGATATAAAAAAGTGAAAAATCTTATATTACATGAAAATCTCATCCTTTAAGCTAAGAATCTATAAATTATTAAACTTTAAGAAATACTAAAGTTCTGGCATCTTAAGTGGTGGTAGGGCAGGCAGTTGTGAATCAGGTAATGCAGTTTGTAAAGGACTCAATTTACTTGGTTAAAAGATACACCAGACCAGACAGAAAAGGAGTGGCTGAATACTTTTGGAAGAGTATTTTTCACTTTGGTGCCTAGAGGATTAGTAAACAAGTGAGGGTTTAAGAAGTTCATGAAGTAAAATTTGCCGTGTTGAAAAAGAAAACTTAAATTCTAAGTTACTAATTACATAATTAAAAGTATAAAACTTCTATTGACAAAAGACTTCCTAATTTTTTTCAGCCTATTTTATTCGTTTTTTAATTTATTTTGCTTATTGCATATGGTTCAGGATTTCACAATCTATAGCTTATGCACATTAAGTAAAATTGTTGTGATATATTAAATAGAACTCTTTTATAGCATGTAGTTTAATTTATAATATTAAATGATTGCCTTTATGAAATGCCCCACCTCCCAATAAACCATTCATTGTTCTATAACTATTCTCTATTAATGCAAGTTGCAAAAAAGGAAGAATTATTCAAGATATTGAATCTTCCTGATATATTTCAAAGAATGTTTCTAAGACTGTAGTTAAGACTAACTTTATATATGAATATAAATATATGAAAATACGCATACAGATATATGAATAATTAAAAGTAGAAATACAATAACAACTGGACTCTGTTAAAGTTAGATTGACTCAGTCTTTTTTTTTTTTTTTGGGGTACTGGGAATCAAACCCAGGGCCTCACACTTGCCAGGCAAGTACTGTGCCACTGAGCTACCTCCTTGGCCCATAAAGTTGTAATGTGTATAAATGCAAATCATAAAAGGGTACACAACTTTGCGTTACTTTTGTATTTTTCTGGTACCAGCAATTGAACTCTGGACCTTGAACTTGCCAGGCAGGCGCTTGTGCCACTAAGCTATACGCCCAGCCACTGACTCAGCCTTTAAGGAGCACACAAAAAAATATTAATGAGAAATTATAGAATTACCACCAAGCTGTTCCCCAAATCTTAGCTATGAGTAGTCTTTTGCCCTGGTGCATTGAAACATGGTAAATTGGGCAGCTAGGAGATGACATTCTTTTTATGTTTTTTTTTTTAATTGAGATAAAATTTAAACTACAACAATTTTAAGAATATCAGTCAATAAGTATTGACCATTGTATATGTCCATGTAACCTACACACCTGTCATTTTGTTTTTTTCTTAAATTTTTTTTATTTTCAGAATAATTTTACATTCACATAAAGTTGTGAGAAATATTATGGAGTGACCCTTATACTCTTTACACCTTAAGGTAACATCCTATAAACCCATAATACAGTATCACATCCAGGTTATTGGCATTATTATGGTCAGTACATAGAACATTTTGAGCATCATGAGGGTGCTTCTGATGGTGCCATACCCACGTCCCCACCCAACCTTAAAATCACTCATCTGTTTCCTATTTCTATAATTTTGTCATTTCAAGTATGCTATGTAAATGAATGATACAGCATACAGCCTTTAGGATTGCTTCTTTCCACTGTAGCATAATTTTCTGCAGGTTCATCCAGGTTGTGCCTATCAGCAATTTGCCCTTTTTGGGGGGGGTAATATTCTACAGTACGGATGGTATATTAGTCAACTTTTAATCACTGCGAGCAAATACACAACATATACAACTTAGAAGAAAAAAGATTTATTCTGGCTCATTGTTTCAGTCCATGATCAGTGGGGCTCTATTGCTTTTAGGCCTACAGCATGGTAGGAGGAGAAAGGTTACCTTGTGGCGGCTAGGAAGCAGAGAGAGCAGAAAGAAAATATGAGAAAAATTTACACCCTTCCAAGTCATACTCCTAGTGACCTTTCTATAACTAGGTCCCTAATATCTCATTCAGTTGTGAACTCATAAACCATTGACTTAGTATCCCCAAATCGCATTTCCTCTAGGCACCTGTTAACTTAAGATGACAAGAATAACCATCCCAAATTTGCTGTTTCCAGTTTGTCTATCATGAATTAAGCTATTGTAAGTAAACATTAAAGGACATGTTTTTTTGTTTGTTTTGTTTTGGTACTGGGAATCAAACTCAGGACCTTGCATTGCCATGCAGGTGATTTGGTGCTGAGCTATATCCCCAGGACAGGTTTTTAAGTAAACATCTTCCTTCATCTGAGCAAGCAATTCTCACCAGTGTTATTGTTGGATCCTAAGACATGTGCATATTTATTTTTTAATTGTTGTTTGGGTTTTTGAGACAGTGTCTCGAGTAGCTCAGGCTGCCCTTGAACTTGTGATCTTCCTAACTTAGTCTCCCAAGTGCTGGGATAACAGACATGTTCTACCATGCCTGGCTTACATGTTTAGCTATTTTTTAAATTATCAAATTGTTTTATAGACTGGTACTATTTTAAATTCCCCTCTGAATACTGCCTTTCTTGTATCCCACACATTTTGATAAATTGCATTTTTATTTTTCTTCTTTAAAAATATTTAAGCATTTTTCTCGACTCTTTTTTTATTTGTGTGTTATTTAGGAGTATGTTATTTAACCTCCAAACATTTTGGCATTTTCCAGCTATCTTTCAGTTATTGATTTGTACTTTCATTCCATGTTGGTCTGAGAGTATACTTTGTGTGACTTCTGTTTTCTCTTTGTTATGGTGTGATTTATGGTCATGGATATTTCTTGGTGAATAATCCAAGTGAGCTGGAGAAGACTTTGTATTCTGTTATTGTTGGATAAATTAGTCTATAAATGTCAATTAAATTCAGTTGATTGATGGTGCTTATCTTGACTCTTTCCATACTGATTTTGCTGTCTACTGTGTCTGTCAATTATTGATAGAGGGAATTGAAGTCTTTAACTTTATAGTGCATTTGTCCACTTCTCCTGGAATTTCATCAGTTTTTGTCTCATATTTTGACAGTCTGTTATTAGGTACCTGCACATTAAAGACTGTTATGTGTTCTTGGAGAATTGACCCCTTACTTTTATTGCGCTGATAATTTTCTTTATCGTGAAGCTGGCTTTGTCTAAGGTTTATATAACTACTCCAGCTGTAATTTTTTAAATTTCAAGAAAATTACTTTTTATTGAGAAATACCAATAATACTGACAGACTTTAAAAACAATTCACACTTCCATAATATGGATTACTTAATACATTTTTTTCTAAACTGTTTGCTTTTCAAAAAAAGTCAGTATTTTTGTAAATCAAATTTGTTAGCCTCACTGAAACTATCTTCTAGCTTTATTATTTAAGGAAGTATACATTGTACTGGGAAGGTGAAGTAAAAGGATCCTTGCCGGTTTGAAGCCAGCCTGGGTTACATAGTGAGTTCAAGGCCAGCTTGAACTACATAGAAAGACTGTGTGTCAAAAGAATAAAGCAAAGCAAAAGAACCATGAGGTAGCAGAAGCAAAGGGACTGAATAAACCTGGGGCAAAATGGCAATCTACAGCAACATTATCCATAATTTTGGTGCTAGACACAAAAATATTGCACAAGATGGCTGCCCTTCAGCTTTCTTCTGATCAGTGTTAGCACAATATAATGTCTTTATTTACTACCTTTTAATCTACCTGTCTATATTTACATGGGTTTCTTACAGGCAATGTATGGTTGAGTCTTATTTTGGTTTACTTAGATAATTCACCTTTAAACAGATTATTGATGTGTCTAGATGAATATTTGCTATATTTGTAACTGTTCCACTATTTTCTGTTTGTTGTATTTGTTTTACTTTTTTTTTTCTCCAGCACTGAGCTGGAACCCAGCTTTTTGTATGCACATGCTAGGCAAGAATTCTACCATTGAGTTACATCCTCAACCCCCCACTCCCATTTTCTGCTTCTCTGGTTTTAGCTAAGCATTTTATGATTCCGTTTTCTCTCCTTGCTATATAAATTATACTTCCTTTTAATATTTTTTCTAATGGTTCCCTAGAGTGCAATATACATTAAATAGTGATCTAGGTCTGTTTTCAAAAAATATTATAGTAGTTCTTCTGCAATGTAGGCATCTTATATAAAAATATTCTCAATTCTTCTTTATTATCCAAATCTCTTAAGATTGCTGTCATTTATTTAACGTATCCATAATCAGTACACTTTCATTGCTATTATTTTGAACTAACAGTTTTATTGGATCAATCAAGAAAAAGAATTTATTTTAACTTTCATTTATTCTTTCTTTTAATGTTCTTCCTTTATGTAGATGTGGATTCCTGCCATAGACAAGAGGTGATTGAAAGATGTGGTGAATGTTTAAATTATTAAAAAAAACTCATTACAGTGGTACCTTGGTTTGCAAACTCAATACTTTTCAAGATTAATTGTAAGAATTAAGTTTAGAAACCAAGGTACCACAGTACTATAAAAGATAGAATGCCAAGAAGAGTGGGATAAGAGTGTCCCAAGCAAGGGAGAGTATTTTGATAATTCTGAGGGGAATTAATGACAATGTATCTTGTACTGTGATAAATGTTCAAACATTCACTGTATTTTATGATCACCCCAATTAATGAAATGTTTCTGGCAATTTCTGTCAAATAAACACATTACAGTGTGTCCTCATCCACTTTATTCACCAGATCTGGCACCATGCAACTTCTGACTCTTCCCTGAAGTCAAAACAGTCATGGAAGGTAAATGTTTTGAGTCAGTTCAGGAGATTGAGGCAGCCATAATAGTGTGATGAAAAAACTTATGAAAGAAGCCTTTCAAACTGCTTCAGAAAGTGGCAAGAACAATGAGATAAGTGTGTTGGAAACGAGGGATATTTTGATAGGGATTAATGGTGGTATATCTTTTATTGCAATAATTTTTAAATTAAACATTCATCCTATTTTTTGATCACATATCACATCATGTTCCTCCCACCTGAAGAACTTCTTTTAACTTCTTGCTAGGCAGGTCTACTGGCAAAAGAGTTCTTCAGTTTTGTTTGTCTTAAAAAGTATGTACTGTATTTTACTCTAAAGAGAAATTTTTATTTATTTATTTATTTATTTATTTTCTTTTAATGCCTTAAATGTATCATCTCACTCTCTTTGCATGGTTTCTGGTGAGAAATCTCATGTAATTCTTATCCTTGTCCCTTTATAGGTGAACATTTCACACACACACAGACACACACACACACATCTTCAACTTGAAGGTTTTCTCTTTCTTTGGTTCTTTGCAATTTGAATATAATACACTTAGGTATAAGATGTTCTTGGCATTTATCCTACTTGGTGATTTTAGAGATTCTTGGATGTATTATTTGTATTGGTCATTAATTTTGGAAATTTCTTAAGCATTATGATTTCCAAAATTCTATTACATTTCCTCTTTTTTCTCCTTCTGATATTCCCATTACATGTATGTTTCCCATCTGTCCACTCATAATCCTGGCACATAAGTCTTCCTGGTGCTTTAATGAGAAGCCAAAGATATTTATTAAGTTCCTCTGCCTGAGCAGCATTCAGTATTCCACTTTGGTCTTTGCCTTTGTGGGCGGCAGCTGCTATACATGCTCAACTTTTCATCCTTCCAGGTGTTGTTTCCAGTGTGCTCCTTGGAGACTCCTTCCCTTGTGCACAGCAAATAGTGAGTAGAACGCTTAAATAGATTTGGGGCTTTCTTCTGTATCCCTGTCTTTTCCAGCATTTCGTCCCTCTGTTTCCAGCTATTCTGACACTCCCCATATCCTTCCTCTGGCACTTCAAATCAGAAATACTGCAGCTTGTGACTTGAGTTTTAGCTGTCTGGCATACAGAATACAGAATGCCTTGAGGGAAAATCTGTCTAAATGCATATCTTACCCTGTGCCATTTCCTTATTTCAAGGGACATATCCCCTCTAATTGTGCCTGCTTTTGCTTGTTCTACAGAATCTTCAAATAGTTAGTTTTAAAACATTTTTGCAGATAGTTTACAGTTCTGATCTATAGTAGAGTTGGTCCATTTTAAGCTACTTCTCCATCTGAAACCCGAGTTGAGGAAGCTATCTCTTGACCTTTAGATGACAGTACAAGATATGCCTTTGGAATGTGGATATTACCCTTTGTTTCCTTAGGTCAACTGTAATTAAAAATACCTTGTGATTGTCATAAAAATTAAAGAGAGCTGATTCCTTTCATGTCTTTTGTAGCATGAGTGTTTTCCTACTGAGGGTGAAGGAGAGCCATAATTTTTTGCTTTGAACAACAGTATTTTGGATTTAAGATTTTCTTCCCACAGGATTCATACACACGCACACTTAATTCTTGCCTGTTTGCACAGCTTGGTAGAGTATTGAGAAATTGTTTCTATTTATATTTTCATTTTCAGTGCTAGTACCTCTGCCAGTGGTCTCTTCTCTGGTCCTTTGTGTTATCAGAAGCAGCTTTTGATATTAGTAAGCTAGAAATAGATGACTCACACTCGTAACCATTTCCAAGTCAGAGACCATGAGAAGTCACCATGATCATTGTTTCCCTGAATCGGAACACCCAAGCCTCCACTGTTCCACGTGGGCAGGGCATGGAGGTGGTTCTCTTCTATTCCGAGGCCTCCTTGGGAGTGTGGTTGGAATCAGCGATGTGTAGTCACAAACACCTGTGCCATTTATGAGTGTGAGCTGACTTCTGTCTTGGGGGAGAAGTGAGAAGGGTATTTGTTCTTTTCTTTCTTCTTGGCCTGTTCTGACTCAGACTCCTGATACTGGTCAAGATTTAGAGCAGCCCAGTCATATAAATGGCCTTATTTCCAGGTTCTAGAGCCCGGATTATGCTTTCAAGACTGACCAGCAGCAGGGTTATACACCTGAAGCCTGGGAATTCTTGTGTCAGATGTGATTTGTTTTTCTCAACAACAGAGACACAGGGATAGAATCAATTTTGTTTTAAAAAGATTTGTTTGCAGCATTAAAAAATTGGGCTCCAAGAACTTAGGAGGGATATACCATAATGTCTAATTTTGAGTTAAATCTCATGCTATGTTGACAGACGTCCTCTAGGTGGCAGTAATCTCAGATGTTGAGAGATCAATCCCAGGCCTGAAGGAAACCTGTGGCTTATTTTTGAGGATGGAAAGTGACCATCTCAACTTTCTTACCTACTATTTTCCCTTCCTCAGTAGACCTTCTAGTTTAACCATTTCCGAATCATCTTTCCTATCTATCCTTTGGGACAGTCTGTGTCTGTTGCTAAGCCCAGTCCTATCCTCATCCTCTCCTGACTGCTGTGTGCCTCCAGATAAGCTCCTGTGTACCCCCTGAACTGGTGTGAAGAGCCTGGAAGAAACCTTCTCACAGTCTTTCCCATCCCTTTTCCACACTCTGGTAGACAAGATAGATGTGTTTATCCATTTGATAACTATGTACTGAGCGTCCACGTTGACTCAGTCACTATTTTAGGAGTTGATATACAGAAAAATGAGCTTTTTCTTTCATGAATTATAACATTCTGGGAAGAATTACAGTTAAGCTAATAAAAAAATAGTAGTGTGATACATGCTTTGATGTGGATATGCAGGATATTATAGGGGACCTGGAAGCATCTGCAATAAATGTATAGGGATCAAGGAAGGCTTCATGGGAGAAGCCAAAGGTCTGGAGGTAGTAGGAGAGGGGCTCCAAGCAGCAGGACCAGTCTACCACTCCCATGGATGGCATATGCCCAGAATAGAATCCATCTAGGTCCTGTACTCACTTTTTCTCTCCTGCTTAAGAGAGCATCTAGAGCACAAAGTGAGGGGTAAAGTTGTCATAGGGTAAATATGAATTTTCTCTTATTTTTGAAAAGATAATCACAAGTTGTCTTTTAACTAAGAATCTAGTTAACTGGTATGACTCAAAGAAATGTACTCCCAAAATGAGTGGATGTAGCAGACATACATAGAAATTAATATGGAAAAGAAGAAAAGCTATTTAAAAATGTGTCACCTTCCTACAGATAATCACCATTAAGATTGTGAATACATCTTCTAGTCCTTTTTCTTTCCAAGTATGTATTTTTAAATTTATAAATGAGCCTTATGCAATATAACTAGCTCCTTTTTTAACTTAATAAATCATAAACATCTTCCCATGTTATTAAATACTATCCTATAACACCATTTAAATAACTGTATACTTTTTGAAATGCTATATTTAATAAGTTCCTTTGTTGTTAAGCATTTGGGTATTTCCAGATTTTTATAAACTACATACACCTCAAAAAAGTCTGGCCAGGCTCAGTGGTGCACACCTGTCATCCCAGCACCGGGGAGGCTGAGGCAAGAGGATCACTCTAAGTTCAAGGCTAGTCTGGGCTACATAGTGAGTTCAAGTCCAGCCTGAACTACATAGTGAGACCCTGTCTCAAAAAGAAAAAAAAGGTCTGTATGCCATGTAGCTAAATCTTCCTAGCTTAGAAAATTCTATAAACTATTTTTTTACTCTTCTTAGTTGAATTTGAAACTCACTTATGCATTTGTTAGGTGGTATAATAAAAGAGAAATTCTTCTAGTTGTTTGAAAAAAAGTTGATTGTGAAAACAGGAAGAAGCACTGTGAATTTCTTTTTTATAAATCTAGGTAAGATTTTTTATTTGGGTATATGCCTGTAATCCTAGCACTTGGGAGGCTGAGACAGGAGGATTGTTGTGAGTTCCAGACCCTCCTGAACTACAAAGTAAGCTCAAAGCCAGCCTGAACTGCATAGTGAAACCCTGTCTGAAAAAGTAAAAAAAATCTGAGTAACTCCTTTGAAGATAACTATACAAAATAACAACCTTTGTTATGTTCCTACCACCTTGTTTTGAAAGCCTATATTGTTATTGTTTTGGGCTCTCTGTTATTGTTATTTATTTGTCTCTTTTGTTTCTTGTTTTTCTTGTGTTTTGTTTTGTTTTTCCCTCTAACACAGAAAAGATACACGTACATGTATAGGCTTAAACATGCCTAGAACTACTCCAATAGAGTTTACAAGAACTGATTTTATTATGTGCGATGGTATGAACAGCTACTTTGAAGAAAATGAGACATTTTGGTAGCCATTGCTGATTTCTTATCATTATGTTTTGAAGTCTGATAATGCTTTTATTTTTTGATATGATTAGTTTTGGTATGTTCTCTATTATTTGATTCAAACATGTGAGAAGGTATGGACAGCTATTTTGAAGAAAACAAGAGACAATATGGTAGCCATTATTGATTTCCTATTGTCTAGTTTTGAAGGCCTGGAATGCTTTCATTCTTTTGTTCTGATTGGTTTTATACTATTTTGTTTTGTTTGAGTCTATTCTGTGAGAAGGTATAAGCAGCTACTTCGAAGAAAACAAGAGACACTATGGTAGCCACTGTTGATTTCCTGTTGTTTTGTTTTGAGGTCCTGTATTGCTTGCATTGTCCTGTTCTGATCTGCTTTGTTCTGTTTTGTATTATTCTCTTTAAAATAAAAAGGTAAAAAAATTTTAGAAAAGACTTTATTTAAATTTCCATGATAACTTTATTATTTGTTGATATTTATTTATTTATTTGAGACAGACAATGTAGCCCAGGCTGGCCTCAAACTCACAGTGATCCTCTTGCCTTGGCCTCCTGAGTGCTAGAATTATAGGTGTGTACCACCATGCCCAGCTTGTTAATATTTATTTACCAAAGTTATACAGAATTTGAAAAAATAATAAAGCCATGGATACTGATGAAATGTACATTTAAAATCATAGTGTTTTTAAATTTTTGCCATTTTAACAGGGTAATTAAAACAATGTTTTCATGATTTGTAATCAAACTTGGTAGAAAAATAATATGTCATAAAAATTAAGGGGAGCTGATTCCTTCCATATGTGAGTTATTTAAGGCATTACTAGTTAGTGATAATTAGAATGGCAAACTGTTGGTGATAATTAGAATCAACATGAATGAGATGATCTGTAGTTTCATGATACTGATTTTAGTTTAGAGCATCATAAACAGTCAGTTTAAATTTACTGTGTCTGAACTGGCTTTTTGGATGAAAATGCTCAAACTGCTTAGAAACATATGTTGCCCTCAAGAGATTTTAATGTTTTTGACAGATTTTTAAAAATTAAAATAGCCTGCAACACTATTTAATATTAGAGTATTTAAAAATTTTTTCCTATTGCCTTCTACTATGGCTTGGACAGGGTTTGTCCCCCAAACGTTTCGTGTTCTAGAAGCTTAGTGTCCAGTGTAACAGCACTGAGAGGTGGCAGTGGATCTTTAAGAGGTGGCGCCTGGTCATTAGGTCACGGGGGCTGTACCCTCAGAAGGGATTAGTGGAATTCTTGAAAGCTCAGGTTGGGTCTCAACAGAGCACCTGCCTCCCCCTTTCAGCATGTGTCCAGTTCTCTCTCACTTCTCCGCCATGTTGTGATGCAGCCAGGGGTCCCTTTCCAGAACGCAGTGCCATACTGTGGATCTTCCAGCCACCAGAATCATAAGGCAAATAAACCTCTTTACTTTATACCAGCCCCAGGTATTTTGTTATGGCAACACAAAATGGACTAAGACTCCTAAATTCAAATCAGTCATCTTGGTTTTTCTCCTCAGTGTTTGTTTCTTTTACCTTAAAGTGATAAACTTATTATTGCTTTTCTTTTTACAGTACTGTCAGTGATAACATGAGTGTATGGACCCTGGAGAATTCACATTTGGTTCACAAAATTTTGTGAATCCTTTAAATTTTTCATAAAAAGCTATATATTATTGATGTCAATTAGTTTTGAATTTCCTAATTGCCAGTACCTCAAGAGCTGGTACAACTTATGCCACTTTGCAGTCACTAGATGTTAGCTCAAAGATAATTCCTTGCACCACAGATCTTAATCATCTGGAAGTGTCCTTTAAGATGCTATGTTCCACAAAGGTACATAATCTTGAATGAAGTACTAAGGCTTTCTTAATCCCATCTGTGCCCATAGTCTTTCTTGCTAGATTAATAGTACTATTTGGGCTAGCTTAGAAAAAAATGGTTCTTTATGGGTTTCCTGCTTACCTCCCTGTTACCTCCCTGGCCTCCTTGTCCTGGACTCTTCACTCTGGTTCTCGCTTCTGGTCATATTGAGCCTCACCTGAGTGTTCACAATTCAGTTTTTAGGTGCCCCCCCACATCTCCTGAAAACTGGGACAGTTATGGTCCAAGAGGACACCTTTGTGGCACTTAT
Organism: Cuniculus paca; assembly: GCA_004365215.1. Classification (NCBI taxonomy): domain Eukaryota; kingdom Metazoa; phylum Chordata; class Mammalia; order Rodentia; family Cuniculidae; genus Cuniculus; species Cuniculus paca. The sequence goes on along the minus strand of RJWT010004313.1, from coordinate 3,542 downwards.
CTCTCTGTTGTCATTGCCCAGCATGCTAGGGGCTAGGGAACTGGTGGTGAGGACCCAACCTGAGGACAAAGTGGAAAGTAGGACGATGTGTGAGCTGTCTTCAAGCTCATGTGTCCCCAACACATGCCCATTGTTCCATCAGATCTAGCAAAACACAGATTCAAAGATAAAATTATTAAGAATTTCAGGACAGTGACCAGAGAGCACTAACCTTTAGGAGAGACACCCTTGGGGGAAGGGAATGGAGCTTGTGATTCTACACTGGTCACATACGTGTGAAGCTGGCCTTGCATATATGGATTCATTTAATTCTCCTGACACCTGCCTTGTGCAGGTGTGGGAAACAGCATTGCATTTAAGCAGCCACACATCCCATATCTAGTGAATGACATAACTGGGATCTGAACTTTAGTACACCTCAGTATTTCCTGCTTCCCCACTTTCTGCTAGCCCATCTCCATATGTGGTATGTGCTTAGATGCCAGAATTCATGGCTTGAGGAGGTTGGACGCATAGAGAAGAGAACCATTTCTTTGTGTTTTTCCTCCACAAGTAACAACTGGTTAGGTGGTGAGTCTGTTGCTCTGGTCTTCTATTCTTTACATTTGATGTTAATAAAAATGGCCTGTCACATAACATTGTCTTCAGCATCATCAAAAGTCTGTATATGTGTGTATGTGAGTATATAAGTATGTACATAATTCACTTATTATGAACATGTTTTTAAAAATATGGACTGTAGTTTAAAAATTGGATCTGTGAAGCTTTCTAGTGGCCATGCAAAATTTGAAAAGAGCAACCTTTGATAGCAGACGGTTTAGCATCAACCATGCTACTACACTTACTGCTAGGGCACAAACATGCCCACCGTAGTGGCCAGGGAGATGATGTCACAGGGCAGCACAACTTGGAAACTGTCTAACACTCGGCCTTTCTAAAAAGGGAGGTCTCTTGTGTTCTTGCTCACGGGTTGTCCTGGGAGAGGGAAGGCTAATTTTGTTAAGCAGAAGCCCCAGACCCAGATATCTCTGCCAAAGTGCCCAATGTTTTAAAGGAGGCAATAACCTAAATTTTCCTTCAATCTTTGTGTGAACTATTCACATTTCTGTGGGCAGGGTATGAACTACAAATCTAGCCACTCGCCTACTTGTGACCTTTGGTTTATTGCTGCTTGCTGTCCAAAGGGCACTGTGCCAAGGGCTTCACCTACAGTGTCTCACAAAACAACCCTAGGACAAGCGAGCCTTCTTTAGTGATGAATAAAAGAGGCAGAGAGGTATTACATAAATTGCCTGGAGCCGCATAGCTTGTAAAACCCAAAGCTGGAATTTGAACGTAGTCCTTGATCACTCTAAAATCTATGACTTTAACTCCTGCCCTTACTGCCCACCATGTGGAGTAGATTTATTCCTTTAAGCAATATATATATATATTTCTTAACATATGCCAGTGGTTATTCTGGGTGTCAAAAACACAACAGGTAATAAAGCATATTCTGCCCTGATTCTAGTGTGACTGGAGAGTTTCCTGAGGCAGAGCTTGATAGAGGTGATAAACCAATACATGCCAATGTTGGGTAGTGATAAAAGTGGTGAAAACATAAAGCAGAAGCTGGGCACAGTGGCATACACCTGTAATCCTAGCTACTTTATTTATTTTATTTTATTTATTTATTTATTTTTTGTAGCACTGGGGATTGAACTCACGACCTTGCACTTGCCGGGCAGGCGCTTAGACCACTGAGCTAGATCCCCAGCAATCCTAGCTACTTTAAAGGGTGAGGTAGGAGGATCTGAAGTTCAAGACCAGCCTGGGCAATTTAGTAAAACTCTGTCTCAAAATAAATAGCGGTTGTGTGTAGTTTGGTGGTAGAGGACCCTGGGCTCAATCCCTAGTACAGAAAAGAAAACCAAGCAAAAAACATTAAAACAGAGTGAAGACACAGAATGATGGAAGCTTGTTGAGACATAGTGATCAGGGAAGACCAGAGTGAAGTGAGGAGGAACAGGTGAGTCTCAGCAGGGCAGGGCAAAATGGAGATCAAAAGGAGCAGCAACTGCTTAGGTCTCTGGGGCATTAGTGCCTGATGGTTCCAGAAGAAGCTAGAGGGCCAGTGTGGCTGGAGAGATCCAACACATGTGGGGAGAGGGAGTCAGTCTGAGAAGGCTGGGTCTTGGTAGGCACAGCAGGACTTATGCATTTCATTCTGAGTATGATGGAAAGCCTTTTAAGAGTTTTGGACAAAGGTGTTGACACAATAAAGGAGTCTAGAATCCAAAAATATCCTCCCCAGTTGCCTTACAGCCTCACTTTTCAAAATGCTGTCTGGGCATGTGCACTCCCAGATGTGTGCTCCCTCTTCTAGCATCGATAAATGTCGTACAGTCTGTTTGCTGAAAGTAGCATGTTCTCCTGTCCTTCTGCTTCTACATGTGCATGTGGTCCCCTTAACTGGACATGCCCAGCCATGATTCATCTGTTCACCTACAAAACTATTTACTCATCTTACTAAGCTCAGCCCAGATGCCAAGAGTCAATTTGAAGTTTTCTTACTTTTCTGACCAGAGATAGTAAATTCTTTCACCTGAACTTTTATATACAATAATAGCTATCATAAGAAAGTTGAATTACTTGCTTTATTTCTCTACTAATAGAAATATTTGTAATACTAAAATTTGAGAAACACAGCAACATATGAAAAAATAGAACAAACTGTCCATAATTCTATCGAAATAATGCCACCCAGGGGCAACTACATGTTGTCCTACTGCTTCTAATATTTTTACTATCTGTACATTATATACCTTATTCTACTGATTTTAACATTGCCACAAATGTTTTCCTGTTGTGGAAAACTTTTTAATCTTGGAAGGTTTCCAACACATAAACACTACAAAGAATAGTATAATGAATTCCTGGGTACCCACCATGAAGTTCTAACTTTGTTAACCAGGGCCAATCTTGTTTTCTGTGTAACCCTAGCCCCTTTCTTAAGATTATTTTGAGACAGATTTCTAAGATATCATTTCAATTGTCAATTTTTCCATATGTGTGTCTGAAACAGTGGCTCTCAACTGGGGTAATACGATTTTCAGGCACATAAGTCATGTCTGGACATAATTTTGGTTGAGACCTTGAAGAGGCAATTGTTACTGGCATATTGTGGGTAGAGACCAGAGATGTTGTGACCATATATAGGACAGTCATGCACAGTAGAGTGAACAAGCCCAAATAATCAATAGTGCTAGGTGAGAAACATTTCTCTTAAAAAACACTTCTTTTTAAAAACTTTTATTGTGGTATTATATACATACAGAATATGCAGAGATCAGAAATGAACAACTCAATTAGCATTTATGAATTCAATGCACACATTTAGATCAAGACAGACCATTGTTGGCATCCCTGAAGTACCTCTGGTGTCCCATGCCAGTCTTCGCTGGCCTTGAGGGTAACCATTCTGCTTTACACTAACATATCATGCATAGAGGATTAGCTCAAGAGGTCAATTTAGACATCGCCTTTGATCATCTGGTGGGACA
>RJWT010004312.1:0-32792 GCA_004365215.1 Cuniculus paca | reverse complement strand
GCAGTTGTGGATTTGACCTCATAATAGTGTCCCAGGGCAGATGGTATATCTATATTATGTCTTTCATATGTTCAGTGCAGACTCCCTGATAGACAGATTTAAATGAGCTTATGGAAGTCTTTTTCATTATGTAAGAGATTCATTTTTGTTCCATTTTTTAAAAGACCAGAAAGTAGCAATAGCCCTGTAAGTGGAACAGTCATGGAGGAAGGTCTTTGCTTCCTGAGAGCCCTTTCTTGCGACTTCCTGCAATACCCTATTAATTTTTAAGATCACATGTCATTTTGGGCAGTCACCTATATTCATTTAAAGTATTCTTTTTTCAGCACAGATTATAAGGCAAATGTAATGGCTTTGTCAAATTTGCAGAGAATGCTTCATGACATTTAGTCTTTAGAAATATATAAATTCAACAATGGCTAAGAGCTAGTATTATTAAAAGAAACACTTTCATGTATTTAATTTCATTTGGTAGCATTCATTGCCTAAAGTTGTACCATTCAAAATGTTTGTATAATGGCTGGGGATTTGGTTCAGTGCCTTAAGCACCTGCCTGGCAAGCACGAGGTCTTGAGTTTGATCCCCAGTACCAAAAAAAAAAGTTTGTATGTCATTTGATTTATGTCACTAATCTAAAACTGAGTATAACATGAATTGGCTTTTTTCACTGCTTATCTAGGCCAGCTATTGCTTATCTGCTGACTTGTCATTTTTACTAAACATCCTACCGTGAATTTTGTCTCTTAGGTCAGATTTGTGCCTGTTATCAATTTCTTTTCTTTTCCTCACAGGTTCTTACTTTTTAAAAATTCTTTTTGGTTACCTCAGAAAAACTTCAAGTGTCTTGAAAATGAATTCTAATTACTTTATGGTTCCAAATGATATACAAACTTAGCTCTTGATTTCAACTTTTTTATTTTTTTGGACTATTGCAAAACCCATATCTTCCACCTGTTGTCCAATGTATTTCAATCATAGTTATATCTAATTCCCTTCTATGACTCCTCACTGATATAGAACAAAAAGCCTCCAATACATATATTAGGGCCAGGGATATATCTCAGTGTCAAAGTCCCTGCCTTGCAAGCACAAAGTCCCTAGTGTTACTCCCAATACCAAAAAAATAAAATAAATAAACAGTATTTTTAAAATTTTGAAACAATCTCCCTAAGTCACTAACAAATTATGGGCTCAAATTATATTCATCTTGCCTCAGTCACTTAGAGTGTTGGGATTATGGGTATGCACCACCACACTTGTCTGAGAGTAAATGTTACTATTAGATATTAGTCTCGTGTAAGGAGAGTGTATGTGTGATTATTAATGGCAATGTCTGACTCCTAGTATGTACACATGAATGATTCTACTCTTTATCAGGATATAAAGATCTTTTTGTATTGAAAACTCCAATTTACCTGAAAAATACATGCATGTCCTCATCGTTGTTCCCAAACTCTACACAAAGATTAAATTTCATATGGCTTAGATTTGTTTGTATATGTCTATAAATATTTACATGTGTATAGCTGTATGCAAGTATTTACAAATGTGCATAAATTTATGGATGTGTGTACATGTTTATAACTAGAATATGCCCACATCTGTGAATCTGTGAAAAACTCAATCTTTTTTCTTTCATTTATTGTGTAGTGAAATATTGGTAATTTTTGAATTTCGACTCAGGAAATAGCTGTTTCTGCTTTTAGATATTGAAGACTGCAGAAGTGAAAACACAGTTGAAACCATGAAAGATGTTAGCACTCTTGTGGATCTGTATTCTTCTGGAAGATGAAAACTAACAGAGCAAATTTCCCCTTACAACTAAGGACTCTTGTGAAAGAGAATTTATAAAACTGCTTTAAAAAATGGTAAGAACAATGGGTAGATGTATTCAAAGAGAAGAGAAGTGTTTTCATGGGGATTAATGACAGTATGTCTTTTCCGGTAATAAATTTTTAAAATTTAAGTATTCAATGTGTTTTCTTTTTTTCCTTTAAACTAACAAATGTATTTATTTGGTTATGAATGTCAAATATATTCATCATAGTGAATTTGTGCATATATATAGCACATCCTGATCCTTTTTTACAAGCTGTGATCTTTTTTATATTAAAGAGGAAAAACAAACAAAAGAAACAAACAAACAACAACAAAACCCCGAAAAAATAGCGATATAGGATTTCAAAACATGATGACAGGAATGTAACAATGGTTTTTATATTGCATATTGTTAACTTCAAAAGAGATGCTCAGATTACCAGATATAGGCATGCAAAATTAATCAAACAGTATGAACACTAACTGTTCTTTTCCATGAACTAATAGAATTAGTAGTACAATTAACTTAACTATCTTGTGTATGTTTACAAGTTGTATTTTTATCTCATCCTGTGTGTGCATATATATATAGAGAGAGAGAGAGAGACTTCCAAAATTGCTTGATTGTATAATTCTTACTTAGATTTCATAATCAGTAAGATCTTAATGATTAACTGTTTCTTCGGTCAGCGATCTCTTGTTATCATCTCAAGTGTTTCAGTGTTCCATGAGTGATTACTGCTCTGTTGCGAATATTTTTCAACATTTAGGACTTAACGGATGTTTCATGAGAATGTGGATTAATAATGTTCACATTCACTTACTTAACTTGTGTTTGTTGTTTTACCACACTTGTGATTTTCACTTTTAGCTATCTAACCAAAATCTTACAAAAGCAGATTGGTATTCTTTCATTTCTTTACAGATTACCTGAATAAAAAATTCATAATTAAATACAATTATCTTTAAATGTTTGTTTTATGACAACATTACATTAAATATGCTTGGAAAAAATCTAGGTCATTTCATGGAAGAACAATGGTAAAAAATGGGTGAGTGTTTAAAGAAACTCATCTATGAGAAAATGTATTTCTGTTATGGGCTTTGAAAATTTACCTGTATTATCTTTACATTAGCATATATCAGAGACCAGGCTTAACAATCAAGGAAACAAAATCAATTCACTTATCCTGTATGTAGTCAGACTCAAATATTGTCCCAAGACAGCCAGTTTCCTTTACTGATACATCTGATTTGATGGGCTCATTAACTATAGGAGCTATGCCAGAACACTTTTTTATAATTCTCAACTACTTCCAAAGTCATTTTCTTGAATATGAGTGAGAATACAAACTTCTGTGAAGAAGACTATGGCAAGATAAAAACAATATTGCAGATTTACTAATAGAGAGAAACCAAGATACTAGTAATTCAATTATCAAAATGTTCAACATATTCTATAGAGCCAATATCACACTATTCTATACACTGTCATTTACTTCACCATTTGAATAGGAAAATAATTTTCTACCAATTGAAAGAATCTGAATAAAATTCAATATAGCAATTCGCCCATACAGATTCTGGTTTTTCCTTTAAAGTAAAATTGGAAGAATTAGGGAAAATTTCATTCAACTACTCCACTTTTAAGAAATATTACCAGAGGAAAAATTATTAGGTAAATGTCTTCTACACATTCTTGCTTACATTTTTCTTAGGAAAACTAATACAAAAATCAATAATTCTCAATGTAAACAATAGTTATAACACTTCTGACAGTATATTTTATCTTAAATTTCTATTTAGCATTTTCACATGGTTTACTACATTTTAGTAATGGATTCAAGAAGAAATTTTAATAATGACTTTAGCTTAATACCATGCTTTTTATCATCACAATGCAGAAAAAAAAATTACAGATACTGAGATACTTATTTAATTTATTTCATATAGAGAAAATTTTATATTTGAATATGGGTTTTAGTCAGTTTAAATTTTGGCAACTCTACATTATGAATGAAATCATATTCTACTTTGCCTTGATATAAGAAACAATAAAGATTACTGATTTATTTAAAATTTAGTTACAAATGTGAGATCTATCACTCTCACTATGACTTAAGATAGTTAAGACTTAGTTTTAGACCAATTAGAAAAGGATAGTAGTCATAGCAAGTACATCTAACTAGAGAAATGAAATGAGTTGTTTAAAATGAATTTATATAAAGAAAGGTGGATAGTAGTTCTTCCAGCTTTGCTTTGAGCATTCATTTTCACATAAGTTATACTCATTTATTTGAATAGGAGACCATCCTCTGGATCATGTTCTTGAAGGCTTGCTTCACTTGCTGGTTCCTTAGTGTGTATATGAAGGGGTTCAAGAGAGGTGCTACTGAGGTGTGGAGCACAGCTACTCCCTTGCTTAATGTCACCCTTTCCCTAGCAGAAGGCTTAATGTACATGAAGATGCAGCTGCCATAAGAGAGGGAGACAACTATCATATGGGAAGAACAAGTAGAAAAGGCTTTCTTCCTTTGATTTGCAGAAGGAATTTTCAAAATTGTCTGGATGATATTTGTGTAAGAGAGAGTAACTAAAGTCAAAGTGACCATGAGTGTTACTACAGCCAAAAAAAATGCCATGAGTTCTAGAAAGTGAGTGTTTGTGCAAGAAAGCTGCAAAATTGGGGAAGAGTCACAGATAAAATGATCAATTATATTAGAGGCACAGAAATTCAACTGCAGCAGAAGGATGGTTGGTGGAAAGATGACTAGGAATCCTGCAAGCCATGAGCTAAAGACAAGAAGGATACAGACTCTGCTGCTCATGATGGTCATATAATGAAGAGGTTTGCAGATGGCCACATAGCGATCATAGGACATGGCAGCCAGGAGGTAAAATTCTGTCACTCCCAAAAAGATGAAAAAAAATAGCTGAGCCACACAACCATTATAGGAAATGGTTCTGTCTCCTGTTGCAATAGTGACAAGGAATCTGGGGATGCAGACAGATGTAAATGATATTTCAAGGAATGAGAAATTCCGAAGGAAGAAATACATGGGAGTCTGCAGACTGTGATCTGCAAGGGTGAGGGTGATAATGATCAGGTTTCCAGACACACTTAGCAGGTAGGTGATAAAAAGAAATATGAATAGTACAGCCTGCCACTGAGGATCATTTGTCAGTCCAAGAAGAATAAATTCTGTTACCGATGTGGTATTTTTCATCCTCTTTGTTCTTTATGAAGATGTGTTCTATTTTAGCTATAAGTGAAGAGACAAGAAATCCATTAAGCTAATAAAGAAACGTAGTTAAATTTTTTTTTCTAAATCTGGCTTACTGAATTTATTATGGGGTTGTTTAGGTTCAGTCATGACATCACAAAGAGCAGTATGGCAGTATCTTTTTGCTTGGTAAAGCTGCATAATATTCTACTGTGTGCGTATACAAACACATATTACTGATATTTTATAATGTACTACACATATTCCATTTTTTTAAGTTGCAGTTATATAGAATATATATCTAGAGATCTAATGTGTAGAATGAGCATTAAAATTAATGATTTATTGCATTCTGAAATTTTGTTTTGATAGTAGATTTTTAGATGTTCTTACCACAAAAAGAATAAAAAAAAGCTAACCAGGTGCTTGAAAGAATAATTTGGTTGATTGTAGTAATCCTTACAAAATACACATATATATCAAAATGTAATTATACACTTTAAACGTATAAAATAAAAAAAACAGAAAAAAAGAGATTTCAAAAAACATACTTTTTCTTTTTAAAGAAAAATGATATTTTGGTACATCAAAATAAACTACTTTTTAAAAATTCTTTTTTGTACTTAATACATTAATTTGATACTCTTTTTTTCTTCGTTGTATTTTTAAATATAAATATCCGTATTTGGAATGTTTCAGTGTATTCTCTGAAAATAAGAAAAATGATAGAAACCTCTGCAAATAAAATACTTGAGAACTCATCCCCAGTGTAGTACATTATTTTATAAAAAATTTTGAATATTGTTTACATCTTTATTTCAAAAATAGTTTTTTAGAGCATTTCTTTCTCTTCATTTGAACTTGTACAATTTATTTAAAAAAGCACTCAGTGTTCAACAGAATTATTATGATGGTCTTTTTAAAATTGTAAACATACTATTTTTGAATCTTTTTTAGTTATTGCTTAGTTATCATTGAATCTACTCTGAAATGTACAGTAGTACTTACATTAATAATTTTTACTTTTAATTTTGTAAATTACAAGTGCCTCTACATAGAGAAGACATCTTCAAAATGATGAAGAACTTGTTCACAAAATTATTCTTTTTTTGTGTATGATGAGGAGAAAAAGTTTAAAATTCAAGGTAAGATTTTTAAAGTTACCACTCAGAAAATTTTTTAAAAATTCTTAAGTATTCTGACTACTCACCTCAGTAAACAATGTCTCATCTTTTTGTATATTTTTCATAGGTGCCAGTGCTATTTGACAGAATATTTCCTCAGTATTAAGCAACTAGTTTAGAAGGTTAATGGATAAATCTGAACATTTTCACTACAAAATATGTAAGCAAGCTATAACTCCACTTTCTATTATCTGCTGTCTTTGTCTTCATATGGTGTGCAACTTTCTGGCTTTTGCTTTTACATGATGGACATGAATCTTTCGTACGAGTAACATTCTCATTGCACAAAACTAAAAAAACTTAACCATTTAAACTGTATCATATAAATTGTTTTAAATCTTGTTCAAATTTCATTCCATGGCTTCTTGTTATTGACTATAGTACAAATGATTGAAACTTGATAGCTAAACAGGAACCAAAAAGTTATATAATCCTCCATTGACAAAATATTTATAGTATATGGACAAAGTGTTGTATGAAGATATTGACATATAATATTTAAAAGATTTTTATTTTGCTTATATAGTTCATAAAAATATGTGGTATAATTTTTATACATACTGTGTATTACTGAAATTACTTGTATAAAACATATATATGTTATCAAAACTTTTGTTTTCCTGAAAAAATATACTTACTTTCATGGTTAATATGACTGGTCAAGTAGATGTCATTTTTAATGATTAATTAATTTATTTAAACGTAAGTGCTTTGAGATTTTTCAAGAGTTTTGCAATCAGTTTCTCTTTTGTTATCTTATACATGCAACCAAATATACAAAATACTGATATTAAAAGATAATGTCAAGAGTTCTTCTACAGTATTTATAAGAAGACCATATGAACCTATCTGGAAACATCAACTCAAATATATAAAAGGATCTAAAGTCCTATGTTGTCATACCTATGCTTTTAAAAGAAAGATTATTTTAATACAAAATGAAATAAACTATAGTTAAAACAAAGGTTGATACAGTGTTTTCTCAAGCTTAATGGTCAATATAAATAATCTTTTGTACAGAAGTAAGGTTATTAAGGTAGCCCTAATTTTATCTGTTCCCTTTACAGTGGACTCAGGGGGATTTGTTGAATGAATAAATAAGAGGTACCATAGAGATTGATGTTCCCAAGACAGCAAGTTCTACACAGTAGTATAAGTTAACATTTATTTTTTTATTTATTTTTTCACAAAGAGATTATGTTTATTGGACAAGCATCATTGAAATTTCATAGACAGCTCTGAAGAAGAGTTTCACAGTGAAAAAGATAGTGAATGAAGAAAGTACATTACAAACTCTACTAGTATAGAAAGATAGGCTTTGAAAGAATAGGGCTGGATTAGTCTCAAAGAGCATTAAATACCATGCAAAATTCTTGAACTTTAGAATGAAATATTTAGAATATCACCTTATTTTAGGTGACAGTGCCCCGAAATCAAGCAGAAAATATACTATATTGGTTCTTCCTATCCAAAAGCAAAGGATATCTTTCCATTTTCTGATATCATGTTTGATCTCCTTTTTCAGAGTACTGTAGTTTTCAATGTAGAGATCTTTGACTTCTTTCTGGAAGGAAGAAAGCCTCTTTAGTAAATGGTGTTGAAAAAACTGACTTTCCACATCCCAAAATTTAAACTAGACCCATGTATATCACCATGGCTACAGTAAAACAAAAGTGTACCAAAGATCTAACTATTAAAACAGAGACACTGAATCTGCTGGAAGAGAAAATAGGTAATACTCTTGAAGACATAGGTGTAAGCAAAGATTTTATGAACAAAATCCCGACTACACAGGAAATACTACAAAGAATTAACAAACGGGGTTTCATCGTATTAAAAAACTTTTGCATAGCCAAGGAAATCACCAAGAGGTAAAAAGACAAGCCACAGAGTGGGAAAAAATCATAGTCAGTTTTTCTTCAGACAATGGTCTACTTACTATCTAGAACATATAAAGAATTGAAAGCATTAGACACCCCAAATTTAAAGACTCAGTCCAAAAATGGGTATCCGAAATGAATAGACACTTCTCAGAAGTACAAATGGCAAATACATGAAAAAAATGTTCAACATTACTTATCCATGTCGGTAAAGAAAGAATGGCTACTACTAACCAATCAAGCAGTAACAAATGGTGGCAGGGCTATGGGCAAAAAGGAACACTTCTCCATTCTTAGTGGGAGTGTAGACTGGTACAACCACTGTGGAAATCAATGTAGTGATTTCTCAAAAAGCTAGGACTTGCAGTTCTATTTGACCAGCTATTCCCCTTCTTGGTATGCTCCCAAAAGAATTAAAAATGCCATATCACAGCGATACATGCACAACAATGTATATAGCAGCACAGTTTGTAATAGCTAAATCTTGGAAACAGTCCAAATGCCTATCAACTGATAAAGTAGAAGATGTGGTATTTTTACATAATGGAATACTACCCTGCCATAAATAAGGATAAATTTGAGACATTTCTAGGTAAATGGATGCACCTTTCAGACCACATTCTTAAGTGTAATAAGTCAGACATACATTTGAAAATATCACATTGTTTCTCTGATGTGAGAGACTGAAAGTATAAATAAAGCCCAAAATGTATAATAAATATTGTGAAGGAGGAAGTCAATGTTCAAATGGAAAGAAGAATGAGGTAGGGGAGAGGGGGAAAGCACAGAAGGGAAAAGAAAAAAACAAGAAAAGACGAATAAAATGAAAACCAAGCTACATTGCCTTTTTTCTTGTTTAATATGTAACAGGTATTTTTTTAAAAATTCTTTCAAGACTCCTGATTTACCTCTCACTTCAAGTTTAACATGTTTCACACTTTGTCAGCCTCTGAATCACGTAAAACAGCAAGTGGTAGTCATGCTATTTAATGTTTCCTTAACTCCAGGTAATCTGACCATAAATTTCCTTCATTTGCAGCCTCAAAATAGTGCTATTGCCATGCTTTTTGTTTTTTCAAAAACTCAGTTTTTGTCTCATAACTCCACAATTTAGCTATTTTCATTTTGTCTATAGCTTCATTATACGATGAAGATGTTACCTTAGCTCTTTTGGGTGAAGTTTCACATACAACTGTGTGAATTTCTTCTTCCATTATCTGGGTGAACAGCAGCATTCACTAACTTTAAACGCATGGCCAACAGTTCTAAATCTCAAGCTTATATAAAACATGTATTTCCTACATAAGTCATATCACCGCCTTATTCTTCTCAGTAATTTCAGTACTTGCTTTGTTTGTAGGCCATTTTAAGTAGCAAAATCACGAATAAAAAATGTACACGATGTGGCATTAAAAAGATCAGGAAAAGGGCCTTTGTTTACAGCATGAGAATAAAAGAAGGCAGAATATTGCCTTGTTCAATTTGAACTTTGAATGGGATGATGAGTCACTTTTTGTTTCTTTTTGTTGTTCTGTGCACAACCTCCAATGACTGTGAAAGTGACCCAAATATTGATTTAGTCTTTTGGTAAATTTACAAGTATAACATTCTTGATAATGAGCATTGAAAATACATGAAATAAACATAAGTTCATCATAATACATGTGTCTTCAATCTTTTAGTCTAGAGTTCATTTCATTTGCTTATTCACAATTTCTTTGCTTGGTTGGTAGAAATCTTGATCTGGTTATAAAAATATATATACCTATGAATTCAAATCCATTAAATGTAGAGTAATTTAGAATAGTTAAAACGTGTGACTATAAGAAACAAGTTTTAAAAAAGAAAAGAAAAGAAAAGAAAAGAAAAAGAAACAAGTTTTCTACCCAGATTATAGTGCTCCTGATGTTTTCTCCTTCAGTCTTCATCTCATCTCCAGCCTGCCATACTGCCTGTCTGTAGAGACAACCCTTCCTTCCTCTTAACCCTTGCAACTATTTATTGGTTTTCTATCTCTATTGTTTTACTCTTTCCAGGATGTCCTGTAAATGGAATACCAAAACACAGTCCATGGGTCTGTGTTCATTCACTTAGTAAAATTAAATTATGCTTGACTCATGTTGATTGGTGCAGAGGAAGGATAATCGTTCTTTTGAGAAGAAAGGCTGGTGTTCTTTCAAATTGAAGTACACAAAGTTATAACAATCCATATAGATGTCTTTAGTCTAATCCTCAATCACACTCTGTCCTCATCAGCACTCCAACATTCACATGATATAAGTAGAGGTGTTTAAATTAAATCAACTTAATATCTAAGAAACCTGTAGTATCAGGATCTAATATTGGCAATGTATCTCCACACTTAAGAAAGAGTTAAAATAATAATATTGCATATCCTTTTTCGAACTCTGTATTTGTAAGCTACAAACCCGATGAAAAAGCTTTGATTGCAATATCAAGTTTATTCAACCTTGCATTCAATGGGCATTTAAATCTCAATATACTCTATCCCATGGGAATTTAACTCTGGTCATACTCTGTCTGGCGTTAATGTAAAACAGCAGTGTTACCTGCCTAATAGACTCATTGCCAATTTGAGACTAATTTAATTAATTGGTTATAGATTTTGTTTCCTGTATATACTTTTTATATTTAGTGACAATGCAGAGAATAAAATTCAATCCATGTAGTTAAATATAAAATTATGTAATGTACAATAATTAATGGCTTGAGGAAGTATCAAAAGAGTTAAAGACAAAAAAATAAAGATAGAGTTTAGGATGACCTTTCTCAAGTGACCTCAAATCCACTTTATAAAACTGAGTCTCCATGAAAGGTGCTCCACACAAAGTCCTGCGTTCAATTCCCAGAAGCAAAAAAAAAGAAAAGAAAAGAAAAAGAAAAGAGAAAGGTGTTCTAGGATCACATTCACCTACCAGCCACAGAGATGTCCAACTGTGACTAAGTTAGAATTCACATCTTCAAGTTACATGTTTTAAATTTAGTGTTTACAGTCTCTGCATTTAGATAGCCATATTTGAAGAATTTTGGAAGATAAAAAATAAGGAAATATATATAATGCTTTAAATTTAATTCCTCAAAAGAGAAATTTAATTTACATCAATTAACTAAGTAAAATTTACTATAATCTCTAGTTAGAAGTAAAAAACTGGGGTTCTTCAATTGTAATTAAGGGACTATGGTATAAGGCAAGGGACTTGGTATATACCAAGAAAATTGTCTCATTAACAATATTGAGCTGCATACAGCTGAATTATTTTTCAGCAAATTTTACATGAATTTTGTGTGAAAATGTCATTAAATTAAAACTGGCATTTTCTATTTTTTTTATTTTGAAAAGAATACAACCAAACAAAACAAAACAGAGTAAAGTCAATCAAAACAAGCCAATGAACATGGTACATGACTTTTAAACATGGTAAAAAGCAATCGGTAAGGCTACCATAATGCCTCTTGTTATCTGCAGTATACCTGCCCATACCATCAGGGATAAGTAAAATCAAACAAAATACAACAAACTAAAACAGTAGAAACAAAACAAAATAAACAAAGCAAAACAACGTAAGCAATACAGAATTTCAAGATATTAGCAAAACAGCATTGGCTACCATAATATTTGTTATCTTCAGAATAGTTGCCTACAACTTCAGACATATTACAATCAAACCACACAGAATAGAGTAAAATCAATCAAAACAAACAAAGTCATACAGGGTTTCTAAACAAGATAATTGGACATCCTCGATGGCTGCGATTATATATTTTGTTATCTTTAAAATAGCTGTCCATGCTATCAAGTATAATAAAATCAAACAAACCAGAATAAAATGAAACTAATCAGAACAATGAATACAATCTGAATTTTAAATCATGATAATAGATTAATAGTGGTCATTTCCTTCCCTTTTTAGATAATTCCTCCCCTTTGGCTTTCCCAATATGTATTGTGCATTTTGGATCCCACCAACACCTTTAGTTTGTTATGCTATGGAGACAACACAAAATTCACCCTTGTGACTCTGGTCCATTACATCCATGAGCACTATTACCAGTTGCCTCTATCTACCTACAAGAGCTTCAAGGTTATCTCCCTTTATAGCTGAGTAGGTTTCCACCACATAAAATACCATGTCTTTCTTATCCATTCTGCAATTAATGGGCAGGTTACCCCTAATTTTTTTTTCTGGCTCCCTATCACATCATAGGGCATTGTTCTCTCTCCTTTGACTTTCAGACTATGAATTTTCTTTCTAGCTAAATGTGTTTCTTGCATAGAGCATATTGATGGATCCTGTCTCCTGATCTACTATGCCTCTGTTTCTTTCTATTAGAAAACTGGCATTTTCTAAAATAATGAGTATTCATAACTAACCATTTGAAAGGTAGTATTTTTGTAAGCAATTTTCTAGTTTCATCCTAAAATAACCTCTGACAAAATTACTTCTTCTAAATTTTATGTGATGAAACTGAGTCATTGAGAGTTTAGCAGCATTGCAAGGGTCATACAGACTGTGCTTCCTAAATATACAGAGTGACTGAAGGAGTACAAAAACTAGTACTCAGACTTGAAGAACCCTCCTATGGGAAAGCCAATAATATATGAGTGAGTCGAAGCTTCACTTAAGTTAATCACAACATTGAGTATCACTATGAGATTTCATTATCATTTATTTGAAAACCTTTCAACTTAAGAAAACATCAAAAGTTAATATCCATAGAAATCTGACCATAGAGAGTCAACTGGTAGCTTAATGAGTATAAAAGGTAGAAATTTACTCTATATATAACCATTATGAAAATTTTGAGAAGTGGATGGAAAAAGAAGAGAGAAGTTCAACTTTTTGAATAAATATTTTACATCATTGGCATAGTTTAAAATATAATATTTTCATAAAGACAACATTGGCTTTATAGCATTATTTTGCTTCACCTAGTAAACTGAATCAGTAAATTAGCTCTTTCATAGAAAGCATAAAAAGTCATTATGTGTGTTTTTACCACATACTTAATTCCTTATTGTTTCAATTATACTTTTTGTAATCATGCTTCTCTTTTCCAAGAATGTCAATTTAATTATATTTACTGGGATTCCTTCCTGGATACTGCAGATGTTGTGAGGCATCCCATCTTTTACATTGATGGTAATATTTGTTATACATTTCTGTAAAATTTAAATCTATGTCTAAATGTCTAAGTTTTTAAGTATTTCCTTCAACCTTATACAGTGGAGATGGTATTATACTACAATCTCAAATGCTTAGTACATGCACTTAAAACCCAATTGCTTTAAATGTATTGTTCATATAATGTCTGAATGAATGTCCGTAAGCATATAAATTAGGAAGGACATATATGTGGAAGATTATTATTTTGCTTATAGAAACTGTTAATATCCCATGTAGATACTGGGTAAAGAAAAATAGCGTGCTTATAGCATTATTTGTAAGAGATTACTTTAGACTGTTGGTTATATATTGTTCATTATATATTGTAATGGGCTTCCTGTTTGGGCTTGTACTGAAAAATAAAACTAAGTGTTTCCTAGATTTAAACTGGGAAATGCTTCTACAACTGCCTGGTCTCTCCTTGAATTCTATCAGGGTAGTTGTAACATTGTTCATGGTATAGGTGTTGATGTAACATTTTTCAAATAGGTCCAGGAAAATGATAGACATGGAGTAGTTCCCAAGTCAAACTGATTATATCAATTTATGATTCATAATATGGATTGGAGCCAGAGCTACTCTTGAATATTTTTGTCACTGTTTGTAGACCATAATAATCTTATTCCAATAACTTTTTTAAATCAGGAAATAATGTAATTCCTTATAGCATGTGAGGAAATTAAAAAGTTAATAAGAGTGAAAATTAAATTAATAGCCAAAGTAGACAAGATTTATCATGTGCTTATGATTTTAGGGCTAAGATGCATCTACAGTTAACAGCTAGTATGAGATTGATTTTAATTCTGTTATGACATAAGGAAGGAAAATGGATGTTCTATCATTGTCAATGATAACATTGTCTGGCCTATTTATCCCCACAATAATTTTAGAAATTTAAGGAAATAATTACACTTCTTCATCACCATATCCCCAAATGCTGTCATAAGATAATTAAATATAACCTGAGTGAGTACATCATATATTAGAAAGTTCTTTAACAATTCTAATATTTAATAAGTTATTACAAATGAAAGCCATTGTATGGTAATTTTTATGACTTTGAGTTTCAATGTTTAAGAGAAATAGACTTTAAAGTCCATCCCAGTTCTACACTTATAATCCCTGAAATATTGAACTCTCCACCTTGATTTCATTCTGCTCTTTCATTTGTAAGCTATAAATGATGCTAATTTTTGTAAGGGGCTTTATAGAAATAAATTTGCCTATGATTTGCCTATGTTCAGTGTGTAGCATGTTATCATAAGACATATAATTTCTCCTCCTTACTATGAAAACCTCTGGTCACTCCTGGACCCTCAGATTAAAACTCAGTTATCCAGAAACTTAAACTCAAGAATTTATAAATTCATGAATTTATAAATTCATGAATTTTCTTGATATGTTGCATGTTTTGTATTCTCTGCTTTCTATATGCATAATTTTGGAGTTATTTGATCTACCTTCAAAAAATCTTTGACAACTGGAGAGTATTATGTAGATGCCTCAAAAAGTTGAAGGAGTTGAATGAGCTAATGTAGAAAAAATAATGAAAATAAATCTGAAAAATGATAATCACTTAAAACTTTATTTTACTTTTGTTCTCTTCCTCTTAATTACTACTCAGTGTCATAATTATTTGTATATTTGTATAAAGAATGAGAATGCATAAGAAATTATAGCATTTTCAAATATTTAAGAGGATATTTATATATTTTTCCCAACTTCTCAGTGGTTGTAGTTAGCTGATAGCACAAATACACAAACTAGAAAAAAATTTTGATGTTCACTCTATTACCTAGTAAATAAATCTTTCCAAAGTCCACATCTGTTTTGACTTTCTTTTTACCAAGTTAAATGTCCTATCTCTCATCCAAAGCAAAACACTCCTGTTGAAAGTTATTATATTTAGAGCACATTTTCTACTTCTTTCAAGTAATTTTAAATAAAACATTGAAATAGAAAGTTCTGAAGCAGTATTCAGCTTTATCAAATTTATTAAGGATAATGTGAGGGATATTTTAATGAAGAAATGGAGAGGGAGAATGAATAACTGTAATGAAGAAAATTTTGAGACGGTATTCATAACAAACAGCATTTTCAAGGACTTTATTTAGTTGATGCTACTCAGACTTTCATTTACCAGAGAAAAGTATGACCTTTTGAATGGTATCTTTAAGAGCTTGCTTCACTTGTTGGTTCCTCAGGGTGTATATAAATGGATTCATCATTGGAGCAACAGAAGTATTAAGGATAGCCACACCTTTGGTCAAAGACGCTTTTTCTTTTGCAGAGGGATTAGCATACATGAATATACAGCTTCCATAAGAAATAGAAATGACAATCATGTGAGAGGAGCATGTAGAAAATGCCTTTTTTCTTTGACTGGCAGAAGGGAGTTCCAAAATTGTCCTAACAATGAACATGTAGGATAAAATTATTAATGCCAAAGTGAAAAGCAGAATCACTATAGCAGAATAAAAACCAATCGCTTCTAGAAGCCATGTGTCTGAACAGGATAATTGCAATAGGGGAAAATAGTCACAGGCAAAGTGATCAATGACATTGGAGCCACAGTAATCTAACTGGAGAAAAAGAATAACCGGTGGAAAGATGTTTAGGAATCCTGCCAGCCAAGCACAAAAGACAAGCAATATGCAGACTTTCTTGTTCATGATTGTTGTATAATGCAGGGGTTTGCAGATGGCTACATAGCGGTCATAGGACATAGCAATCAGAAGGTAAAATTCAGTGATGCCCATGAAAATGAAGAAAAACAACTGAGCTGTGCAATTATTGTAGGAAATAGTTTTGTCTCTGGTAATAATTGTGCTTAGAAATCTAGGAATACTCACAGTTGTAAAGGTTATTTCTAGTACAGAGAAGTTCCTGAGGAAGAAATACATAGGTGTTTGTAGATGGGAGTCCACTAAAGTGAGAGTGATGATGGTCAAATTCCCAGCGATGCTTAATATGTATGTGATAATTAAAAAAAGAAAAATCATGATCTGAAGCTCTGGGTCATCTGATAGCCCTAGTAGAATGAACTCTAAGGGTACTGTGTGATTTTTCATTGCCAATCCTTTTTCACCCATTTAAAACATAAAATGTCTCTTCACTCTATAACATAAAAAAAATCAGAATGAAGTTAAGAATAGGGTATAATATACTTAAAATATTTGAAAGGATCAATTATCTATAAAAGAAAATTAAAACACACGTTCTTCATCAGTAAGCCTCTTGAATTTCCATTTTACTTTACACTTATGCAACAAATACTACCTGAATTTAAAAATTGATCTCTCTTCATTGACATTATGCTAGTATAAGCTATAGAGACAACATTCTGGTGCTGACATATAAATAGAACCCATTTCTTCTGGTGTCTCTTTAAAATTTAGCATCTAATAATTTGTAAAATATTCAGACTCTAATTAAAACATGAAAATATTGTAATTGAGTTTTATTCCTTTACTCAATATTTCAAAAAGTAATATAGAATATAGCACAACCTTAATATCAAATTTGAAAGCTCACAGAGTTTATTCAGTCTTACTATAGTATATTGTCAAAAATTCAGTGCCACTTATTTCAGGAAAGTGACATAGTTTAAATAATCAGCCATCGCAGTAATCATCTCACTTTAGAAGCTTCATGCTTATTCATGGAAATATTGTGTTGCCACTGTCTCCTAAATTTCCTATGTGGGTGTTTGGCTAATGATATAATCCCCCTTGCTTCATAAATTTTCTCTGCTTTTCCACTAAAAATCCCAGAAGAAAAAGAAAGAAAAACTTCTTTTATTAAAATCAATAACTGCCTACAAACATTTAAATTCATAAAGTGCACAATTCATTTTTTTAAAACATTGCTACAGTATATGATCCAGAAGAAGGTGAGGATAACATGTACTGGGAAGCAGATATTCTTTCTTACAAAGAATGTCTTTTTAGAGTCTTACTTCTATAAAAGCCTCATATTTAAATTTAAGCAGAAAAAGGAATGATTAAAGATTTATTACTGTATTCTGGCATTGAGTTTCATTAATTTTTTTAGTAATAAAATGCTAACCATTTTCAATAATAAAAGAATGGAAAATTCACAGTATATACACAAATAATACTTCAAAGGGTTTAAATAAAGTGAAATACACCTTATATTAAAGAATAATAAACTACTTACTTCTTAATAATGAACTCTGGAATCTTCCCATCTGGCTTTCTTAAATATTCAAATAATTTCACCTCTGGAAATTTGAATCAGCAATTTGTATTTGTTTCATACTCTGAAAACAAATGTGGTGATTGAACTTTTTTGCAGGTCTCTGGTAAGTATATTTCTTTCTTTAGAGATTAATAATATTTGACCCATAATAGTCTTAATTCCTATTACTGTAAAATAGTTGGAACATTCTATAGTGTTATAATTCTTCTTTGCTTTTCCTTTCTCACAGAAAGGAATATTTTGCATTTCTCTGATTATGCAACCATAAAATCTAAGTAACGTTTTTCTTAGACATAAGAGCATGTTGCATTTTTCTGCAGATGTTGATTTGAACAGTAGAAATAAGGAATATTTAATCTTCATGTATGTTACATCAATTGAGCCTGAACTTACTTTATCTGTGTCTTATTAGCTCAAGGGAATTGATTAAATAAACAAAGAGTACTAAAGAGAGACATCATTAACAAATACAGATAAATCATTGACATTGATCTTTTATCAATATTTATAGGACAATATAATAATTATTAATTAAATTAGGCAACTATATCAACAAATGACATGGGCGTGTAATGTTTGATTTAGAATTTCTTTCTTCTATGATTAAATGAGTACAGCTTTTTCTCCCAGAAATTGAGGGTCAAAAATTTCTTCAGTAGCTTTAGCATACTTATATTGCCTAGATTTTGGCAATCCAAGAAAATATACCACAATTTACCATATTTTTTAATATACCACAATGAGGTGGTAAGAAACACTCATTTGATTTTCCAGCATGATTCATAGTGTCTTCTGAAATGGACAGTATTAAAGAAGTATCAGGAATTTTATCCCTTATTAATCCTTTACATTACAGAAATTTTTTTCTATGCCCTATGTTGGATGTCACAGTAATATTTGCATTTATTGCCTTTGTACTACTTTCATGTATTATTTACTTTTACAAATTTGTTGCTTATAATTGTACATGTGACGTTGGAAGAATACTTATAAACTAAAAAATAAATGTTTAAAAATCTGGTCTTGTATAACTTTTAGCTTATATCTGTCAATGTTCCACATTGACAGATATAAATTTTATTACTAGAAAAAATAATTTTCTTCTCAAATTCTTTTTAGTTTTTTAATTATTATGAGTACATATCTGCCATACAAAATGATCACATTCTTCATAAGGAATTTGCACCTCTACATGATATGTCTTAATTCTCTTCTTCCTATCCACCTTTCCTCCATTGCACACTTGCTCTCCCCATTTACAAAAGCTTTATTTCCATTTTTTTCCTTCCATTCATTCATTTTTAAAATCCCTTTCCCTTCTTCACCTCCCCAACCCCCTCTCCCTTGTTTGCCTTACTACTTCCACAGGTTTTTTCTACTTCCCAATGTGTACCCTCTGTGTTCCTCCTTAATTATGCTTTGGATTACTCACACAAGAGGAACAATGCAGTATTTAAATTGTGCATCTGATCTGTTTCACTTAAAATTATAGTTTTGAGAGAAAGATAGAAAAAGAATAAAGATAGGAAAGAAACAAGTTAAATTATCATTATTTGCAGATGACATGATACTCTACATAGAAGGCCACAAAAACTTAACCAAAAAACTTCCAGATTTAATAACCAGATTCAGTCTTACAACCAAATAGTCAACACTCAAAAAAAAATAGCGTTCCTATACACAAATAACAAACTGACTGAGAGAGAAATTAGGGAAACAACTTTCACTATAGCATCCAAAGAAAATGAAATACTTAGGAATCTATCTAACAAAGGAAGTAAAAAATCTCTATATTGAAAACAACATTAGAACAGATTCTAAGAGGATATCAGAAAATGGAAATATATCCCTTGCTTTTGGGTAGGAAGAACCAACATAGTAAAGATAGCTATACTCCCAAAATTGTTATGCAGATTTAATGCAATCCCAATCAAAATACTATTAGCATGACTCACAGAACTAGGGAAAATATTCCTAAAATTCATTTGGCACCTGAAGAGACTTACGATAGCAAAAATAATTCTGGCCAACAAAAGGCAAAACAGACCTCACAATTCTTGACTTAACTTTAGACCACAAAGCTACTGTGATTGAAAACACCATGGTACTGGGAAAAAAAAAAAAAAAAAAAACCAGAGCTGAGCATCGGTGGAACAGATTACAAGATACATAAACAACTTCAAATACACATAGCTACCTTATCTTTGAAAAAGTGGTCAAACACCCTCACTAGAGAAATAAAGCTTCTTTAATAAATGGTGTTGAAAAAACTGGCTTTCCACACACTGAAGACTAAAGCTAGATCCAAGTCTGTCACCATGCACTAAACTAAAATCAAAATGGATCAAAGATCCAAATATTAAAACTAAAACATTAAATCTGCCAGAAGAGAGAGTAGGTAGAACTCTTAATGACATAGGTATAGGCAAAGACTTTATAAAGCCCAACTGCATAGGAAATACAACAAAAAGTCAACAAGTGGGATCTCAACTTCTTAAAAAGCTTTCACACAGAAAAAAAAAATCACACACAGGATGGAAAGATAACCCCCAGAGTAGGAAAAAATCTTACCCAGCTGTTTTTCAGACAAAACTATTATCTAGAACATATAAAGAATTTAAAAAGAATCAGACCCCAGAAATTTAAAGACCCAACTAAACAGTTGGCATTTGAAATAAATAGACATTTCTCAGAAGTAGTACAAATGGCAAATACATGAGAAAAATGTTTGATATCACTAGTCATTCGAGAGATGCAAATTAAAACACTGAGATTTCACCTCACTCCAAAAAAGAACAGCTATTATCAACAAATCAAGCAGTAACAAATGCTGGAGGGCCTGTGGGGGGGAAAAGGAACCCTTCTCCACTGTTGATAGGAATGCAGACTGGTGCAACCACTGTGGAAATCAGTATGGAGGTCCCTCAAAACTAGGACTAGGGGTCCCATTCAACCCAGCTATTCCCCTTCTTGGTATCTTCCCAAAAGAATTAAAAACATCATACCACAGTGATGTATGCCATTTTTATAGCAGCATTGTGTAATATCTAAATCTTGGAAACAACCCAAGTGCTATCAACTGATAAATGGATAAAAAAATATGTTTTTTCAATACAATGGAGTACTACTCAGCCATAAGGAAGGATACATTTGAGACACTTATAGCTAAATGGACATTGAGACCATATTCTTAAGTGAAATAAATCAGACATGCTTGTGATAATATCACATTGTCTGTCTGGTGTGAGAAACTGAAAGTGTAAATAAGAACCAAAATATATAATAGATATTATAAACTAGCATGAAATTATTCAAAAGGAAAGGAGAATGAGAGGGATCAGAAAAATAGAGGAAAATGGAAACAAGGTTTTGTAAATAAGGAAAGGAAGTGGGGTTGAAGGGAGGAGAAGGCATTGGGGAAAAAAGAGGGAACTAAAATATATCATGCACAGCTACAAGTTCCCTACGTTGAATGTAATAATTATGTATATCTAAATTGTATCAAAAAATTAATTTAAAAAAATTATGCTCTTGTGGTACATTCATTTACATAAAAATGACTCAGATTTATACTTCTATATGGCACAATGGTACTCCATTGATTATAATTACCATAATTTTTATTTTATTTTTTTTTTTGTGGCACTGGGGATTGAACTCATGAACTCGTGCCTGCCGGGCAGGCGCTTAGGCCGCTGAGCTAGATCCCCAGCCCTAATTACCATAATTTTTTAATCTATTCATCCAATGATGGGCATTTTGGTTCTTTCCAAGATCTAGCTATTATGAATTGTGACGCTACACACATGGTATTGATATATTACTATGGAATGATGCTTTTAACTCTTTCAAGAAGATACCTAGAAGGGAAACAGCTGGATCAGATGAAACCTTTAATTTTAGTTCTTTTGAGGACTCTCCACAGTAATTTCCATATTGGTTGTACCAATTTACACTCCCACCAACAATACAGAAGGGTTCCTTTTTCCTCACAGCCTTACCAGTATTTGTTATTGGTTGATTTCTTGATCATAGTCATTCTTTCAGGAGTGAGATGGTATCTCAATGGGTTTTTTTGTTTTGTTGGTTTTATTTTTCTTTTTTCTTTCTTTCTTTTGGTTTTTTGTTTTTATTTTTGATTTTGAGACAAAGTCTCACTATGTAATTTATACTGGCTTTAAACTCACTATGTGACACAGATTGTCCTCAAATCCATGGTGATCCTCCTGCATCAGTCTCCTAAATTCTGGGATTACAGGCACTCACCACCACACCTAACTAAGGTTGTTTTAATTTGCATTTCTCAAATGATCAGTGATGTTGAACACCTCTTCATATATTTGTTTGCTCTTTGTACTTCATCATCTGAGAAATATCTATTAATTTCAGATGCCTGTTTTTGGATTGAGTCTTTATCTTTTTATGATCAGAATGTATTGAGATATTGGCAGAAGGATCAGGAATGTGCACACAGCATTCAGTTTTTACAATTGCACAAGTGCCCCTCTGTGCTGCTGTTACAATGTCTAATGCCACCCGATTTTGGAGGACAGCCTGTCTCATTAATTTTACTTCTTCATTTAGAAGAGAGAGACCAGCAATAGTGTCATTTAGGGCCCACTGAGTATAGTTAGTTCAGGCCTTGATATGTTGCATGACATCTTCTAATCCTAGGGAAGGTATAAGGATAGAGGCCAAATGATCATACCAGTAAAACATGCTTTTGGACCATCAATGTTGTAGGCAGGTTAGATTTGTCAGTACTTTTGACACTCCTGCCTTGTAACCATACAAACCCTAATGTGCATCTTCCTATCCATCCAGGGGGTAGCCAGGGCCACAGATTGGCCCCACAATACCAATGAGTGCCATTAACAACTCCCCACCTAATCCCAGGGTGATTGAACCAGTCTGTTGCAAACCAGTCATTAGCCTGTAAAGTTATTATGTGTATACATCATTCAAGGGGTGTCTATCCCAAGTATTTAGTGGAGTTAGGCCAATGAGAATAGGAGTGATTCTTTTGTTCCCAACATAAGAGGGCCTTTCTACTGACATGTCCTATAGTGGGGGTTAACCATATATATATTCATCCCATATTTGAAAATAGCCATCTTTATATCTATGATTGCTGGTCCCCAAGACAGGACTTACTAATGCTTGTACAGAGGCTGCAATGGTCTTGTTAGAAAAGGTTCAATTATGTCCTGGATCATTAAAAGTATAATTTATAGGCCATTCTATTACTTGGTAGTGGTGGGCTAAGCTTTGAGTTATTGAACTTTCTTGTATCTCATTAATTTAGTCTTGTAATTTATTCCAATCATCTCCTTGCAGTGGGGATACCCACCAAGGAAGTCCTGATATACTCAACAAGGGGAGTGGGCCACATATCCAGCAGGAGGTTTTTTGTAATGATTCTGCATACTCCTGTGCCCACCTTAGAAAGGAACTGCATGCTCCTTTAAGTGGTGAAGTGAATAGTAACAGGGCTAACAGTAACATTACTTATCTGAAGACTTGGTGTTTTTCTTGAAGAAGAATCTTAAGTCTTCTATGGGTTCACAGGAGTATATAGATGGTTGTTCACCTTCAGTTACAGTCTCTGGTTTCCAGGCCTTGAGTCTGGTGTGATGTATCCAAGAGTCCAGGCCTGTTGTCTTGACAGCAGAAGGAGTCAACAAGATCTTGGTGTATGGTCCTTCCCAAGTTGGTCCTAGGGAAGGAGATGATGAGGGAGGGAACTTTACCAATACTAAATCTCCAGGATGGAATATAGGATATCTCTCTTCTTTAGGCTGAGATTCTGTTAGCTCTTGAAGAGTTTTCTGGAATTTAGCTAATGAGGTGACATCTTTTAGTAAGGCATCTGTTTCTCTATTGAAAAGAAAACCATTAGTAAGAAAAGGGCATCTACAAAGCATTTCAAAAGGACCAAGGCCTAAAATTTGAGGAGTATTTTATTTTGATAAGAACTAAAGGTAGTAAGTGAGGCCATTGAAGGTGGGTTTCCTGAGCCATTTTACGAAGATGTCTTTTAAGAGTCTCATTTACCTTCCCTACCTTTCCTGATGATTGGGGCCTCCAGGCACAGTGGAGGTGATAGAGAATGCCTACTACCTGAGAGACATTTTGCATGACTGTTACTTTAAAAGAACATCCATTATACTTTGTAAGCTCTTAGGAAGTCCAAATCAGGGAATGATTTCTGAGACCAAAACTTTTATCAACTCTTGTGCTTTTTCTGTTCTACAAGGGAAGGCTTCAACCCAGTTTGTGAAAGTATCTACCCAGACCAACAAGTACTGAAGTCCCTTACTTCTTGGCATATGAGTAAAATTGAGTTGCCAGTCTCCCCTGGGGTATTTACCATGTCTCTATACACCTGGAGAAACTATAGTTTGGTTAAGAGGATTGCTTTTTTTTTGACAGAGCTCACATGTTTTAATTATTTGTCACATTGTCTGAGAAAGTCCTTCTCCTATAAATAACTTTGAAGCCATCTGTTGGGTTTTGTCTCTCCCCAAATGAAAGGTTTGGTACAAAGACTTAATAATTTTTCATTGACTGGCACCAGGAAGGAACACTTTATCATCATCTGATTTGGATTTAGTCTTTAAATTTTGGAAGGTGTTATTTTTAAATTCCCTATATAATGTAACTGTTAGTCTTTTGAGGCAAGAATTTTTCCCATCCTGTGCCTTGTCTCTTCACTGTGTTGATTTTT
This sequence comes from Cuniculus paca, assembly GCA_004365215.1. NCBI lineage: Eukaryota > Metazoa > Chordata > Mammalia > Rodentia > Cuniculidae > Cuniculus > Cuniculus paca. The sequence goes on along the minus strand of RJWT010004312.1, from coordinate 8,552 downwards.
TTTTCTGTGCAAGTGTTTTAATTTGATGTAATTCTATTTGTAGATTCATTGTAGTATTTCCTGATTGATCCGGGTTTTGTACTAGTCTTTGCCTAGCCCTATATCTTCAAGAGATTTATCTAGCCCAACTTCCATCAGATCAGTGTTTCTGTTTTTGTATTTAGATTTTTGATCAATTTCAATTTTAGTTTAGTGTATGGTAAGAAATAAGGGGCTAGAGTCAATATTTGGCCTGTGGAAAGCCAGTTCTCCATGTGCCATTTATTAAAGAGACTATCATTCTTCCAGTGAAGGTGTTTGGACTCTTTGTCAAATAAAAGATAACTGAATGTGCTTGAAGTTGTTTCTGTATATTCTATTCTGCTCCATTGATCCTTGGGTCTTTTTATTTAAAAACCATGCTGCTTTTATTATGGTAGCTTTGTAGTATAATTTCAAATCAGAGATTGTGATGCCCCTGTCTTACCCTTATTGCCTATAATTGCTTTTGCTGGTCTAGATTTTTGGTTCCAAATGAATTTTAGGATTGTTTTCTCTACTTCAGTGGGGTGTACTATAAGATACTGGCAAGCAGAATAAAGCAAAGTTTATACATCATAACCAAGTAGGATTTATCTCAGAGATGCAGTGATGGTTCAATATACACAAATCAACAAATGTAATACACCACATTAACACAACCAAGGACAAAAACCACATAATCATCTCAATAGATTTTAAAAAAAGCATTTGACAAAATTCAACACATATTCATGATTTAAAAAAAACCTACAGAAAAGTAGGTCTTTATCTTAATCTGATAAAAGCTATCTATGATAAACCAACATCCAGCATCATACTAAATGGTTAAAAACTGAAAATTTTTGCTCTAAAATCAAGAACAAGACGGGGATGCCATCTATCACCACTTCGTATGTGACTTTATTTATTAAATGCAGAAGTCTTTTGGTAGAGGAACAAAAAAAGGTTGTCCATTTTTACCACTCCTATTCAATAAAATTCTGGAAACAGCCAGAGCAATTAGAGAAACAAAAAGAATATGAACAGGAAAGGAAAAGTTCAAATTATCATTATTTGCTGATGGGTTCATTCTCTACATAGAAGACTCCAAAGGCTCTCCCAGAAGACTCAGAATTAATAACCAAATTCAATAGCATAGCAGGATACAAAGTCAACACTTGAAAATTAATAGAATTCCTTTATATGAATAACAATCTCACTGAGAGAAATTAAAGAAGCAAAACTTTCACAATAGCACCAAGGAAATGAAATTTGCAGGAATTGATCCAACGAAGGAAGTCAAAGACCTTTACACTGAAAACTACAGTACCCTGAAAAAGGAAATCAAAGAGGATACCAGAAAATGGAAAGACATCCCCTGTTCTTACATAGGTAGAAACAATATAATGAAAATGGCCATACTTTCAAAACTATTAGACAGATTTAGTACAATCCCAATCAAAATATTGACAGCATGACTCACAAAATTATAATTCTCATATAACATATACTTACAAGTAATATAAATTTCATATTCACTTAACCTTGTACTTATGTAAAATATGTTCATATTTAATTCTTAATGTGCTGATCTTTACATTAATGGAAGGAGGAGAGAATATGAAAAAGAGACAGATGAAAGAAAATAGAGAACAATGAACAAGCACACTTAACTCATAGAACAATACCATGTCATTGAATTTGTTGAATTTATAATTGATGCACATCAAGAAAGTCATTGAAATTTAATACATTTATGTACAAAAGTGGAAACTTTTGCTACATATGAAAATTTTATTCACTTGCCTCTTTTTAAAATCACAAGTGGTTAATTTTCTCTTTTCTCAAAAACTCTTTAAACATAATATATATATATATAAAACAATCATTTTTTGAGATTTATTGATTACTGGAAATTGACAATATTTTATTAACTTCATTTTAGAAGATAGACTTGAAAAATGTGTGAGGCAACATATTCATATGAAGACTTAAAAAGAATTTAGTCAAGTATTTTATCTCTATATGTTTGTGAGAAGGACAATCTTACTGATTTTTTTACAAAGAGTTAAAAAGAGTGCATATCAGACAGTTAAGGAAAAATATTTCATTTGAAAAATTCCTATGACACATCTTTCTTCTCCCTAATATTTTGTCTCATTCTCAGTGAATTGCTTCTCTTGTTCCTTAATCTCTCCCTACCTCCTTACCTTCTACCTTTATTTCTTTATTTGTATTTTTTTTTTTTTTTTGCAGCACCGGGGATTGAACTCATGACCTTGCGCTTGCCAGTCAGGCACTTAGGCTGCTGAGCTAGATGCCTGGCCCATGTTTTTGAGACAGGGTCTCACTATGCCGTTCAGGCTGGCCTTGAGCTCATTTTGTAGCCCAGGCTGGTCTCAAACTCACAACGATCCACCTGTCTCAGCCTCCTGAGTGCTGAGATTACAGGTGTGAGCCACCATGCCCGGCTTTTTGTTTGTATTTTTTATTACCTCTCTTTTCCCTGACCTTTATTACAAGCAATATTTACTTATAAGTAAGTCGATTTATCCATGTTACACTCCCACCCACAAAATAATAGGATACCCTCTTTTTAATAATGTATCCAATTATCCTCAAGAGACTCTGAAAATGATTACTATGTTTTAAGCCAATGAAACACAGTTCTGTTAAAGTTTTCACACTTATTTGAAAGTAAAGAGAGAGCTTGTGGATGGCAGAGAAAAATGATGGAATTATATTGTTGTATAACTCACTTACAATTCAACAACTATCCACACCTGAAATTAAAACAACCAAATGAAAGACCACAGAACCTGATTATACTATGATAATAAGAAAAGAAACATTGAAGAGGGTAAGAAGAAAAGCTTCACATTGCCCATGGCACTCCTCTTTCAAGCCTAGACTGCATAGTATAGAGAGATGCCATCTGCCAGGGAAAGGAGAGAGTTGAGCATGGGACTTATCTTTAACCCCAATTGTAAGCCCATCACAATACAACCAGCTCCAGGAAGACCCTTGCAGGCTTTGACTCCAAAATCTGTCAAGGGTCTGAGCCTCTAAAATCATGGTGGCACAGTAAGCCCATAACTCATTCAAGTAGGACTCACATTCTGGTCAATAAACCACTGACTTACTACAGTGACCTTGGATTTTGGACAAAACTCTTGAATGAAGACCACAGATGCTGTACTAGTATTGTGATGTCTTGATACAAACATGTTATGTGTTGCCTTGAGCTAACCCTGAAAACAATAAGATTCCAGCCTAGGCTACATCACCTGTGGCAAGCTTGGGCTTAGGTTACGCACTTGTGCTACAGTAGCTGCCGTGTTCATGGGATTAAGAATCACACCATAGGGTCTACCTAATACCTGACAGGCTTACTGTTATAAGATGTTCCCAGACAAGCCAGGCAGCAAATCCTGGAATAAATACCTGCTGCTTCTATAAGTAACCATACATGCATGAGAATTAAGAACAACCAGGGAATCACAATATTACCAAAAAGATAAAATGTGGTATCAATAACTGGCTCTAAATAGATGAAATTGTGTGAACTGCTAGACAAAGAATTCAAAACATCAGTACTAAAGAATGTCAGAGACTCTCAAGAGATTACAGAAAACCAATTCTGATATTTTTTAAAGAAATTTAACAGAGATATTGAAATAATTAAAAATAATTTGAAATAAATCAGAAAAATACAATGGACCAAATGAAAATGCAATAGAAAGCATCAGTAGTTTAACTGATCAAGCAGAAGAAAGATCTTACCAAATTGAATACAAGTTACTGACAAACATAGGAGAGTAGAAAAAAATGAAAAAATAAAATTTATGGAACAGCATTATGAGAAGACCTATATAGGGCATCATTATTCACCAAGAAGCATGGAGAGGTAAACTTCTAGATACTTTGTTTAATGAAATGATAGGGGAAAACTTTACAACCTAGAATAATAATGTAAATACCCAGGAATAGGAAGGTACAGGTCTCTAATCAGGATCACCAAATGTATATTTATAATCAAAGTATCAAAGATGAAAAACAGGACATTGTAGCAAGAAAAAAGAATTAAATAACATGAAAGGAAGAACCAAATCATTTTGCAGTAGACTTAGCAAAAATATTACAAGCAAGATAAAATGGAATTACAGATTCAAAGTCTGATGAAAACAAACCAAAATTGCCAGTCAAGCATACTATACCCAGAAGCCATGCTGGGTCTGGAATCAGTACAAGAAGAAGCCAGTTTGCCTTCCCCATAAGCCACACAAAGTATGTGGGGCCCTGGAAGAGAGAAGCCAGTTCTTCCTGCCAGTGAGCCAACAGGCGGATTGGCTGAGAATTAAGACACACCTCACCCCCATAACAGGCTTAGATGATAGCAACTGAGGTACAAAAACAACTAAATGCTTGTATTGCTTAATTGACTTTTCAGGCTTAGGCCAGTAGTCTGAGCATCTATTATTAGGAGGATGACAGTATGCAACATAGCAAATATGGGGGATTTCCTTCTACTTGTTTTTGAAATCCAATATTGTTCTCACAGTTTTATTTTGTTCCAATTTATTGTTTTGTTTTATTTAATGTTCTGTTTGATTGGTTTTATTTTTGTTTTGTTTTATTTGATTTTATTTTGTCTGATAACAAGTGAAGATAACAAGATATATTATGGTAGCCATTGTTGATTTCCTATTATCCTATTTTGAAGTTCTGTACCACTTTCACTGTTCAGTTTTGATTGGCTTTATTTTGTTTTATTTTGTTAGGTTTTATTGTCTTTAAAATAAAAAAAAAAGAATACTGTACCCAGCAAATCTATCTTTCAGAAATGGAGAGATAAATTTCCCAGACAAAGGAAATAGTTTCCAAGTACTTTTTTTTTAAACTTAACTCATTCTTAACTGATACATGAAAACAAAAATTATACATATTTATATAGTACTATGTGATGTGATATTTTGATACGTGTATACACTGTGCAATACTTAAATCAGGTTAAATATATTTATCTCTGTTATGGATTAAAAACTGGTGGTCAACTTAGCACCAGCTGAATTAAATCAGCATGGTGCTGAGAGTAGATGGCCCACCTGAGGCAAGTTACCAGCATAAAAGGAGATATGGAGAGGAAAAGAGGTGGTGTTGTGGGTTCTCCTAAGTGTTGCTGTTTGGAGCCATTGGTTCTCCCAGAGGAGTTTGTAAGGCTTGCTACCCCAATATGAATTCGGCCATTATCATTGGAGGAGCTCAGAACCTTGTTGTTGACAGCAGCTGCGGTTCACTTTGGGGAGCTCTGGTCCTTATGTTTAGTATCACTTCCTGGCTCTGGAGGGGAAGATGATTGCTATTTAAACTCCAAGAGAAATTGTCACGCTGGCTTCCTGGCATGTACTCAACTGTTTTCATTGTTGGAGGAATGCAGGACCTCACTGGCACTGAGGATGGCTGTGCTACTTTTGGGAGAGCCCTGGTTCTTATTTGAGCATTGCTTTTTGGCTCCACTATAGAACCTTCAGCCTGCTGGCACAGATCCTTCATCCCGCTGGCACAGACTTTCTAGCTTCCTTCGCAGGCCTTTGGGCCTTCCCAGCACAGATCTGTCAAAAAGACTTGCATGAGTCTTTGTCGTGGGCTCTAGGGCTCCAGTGGGACTCATGGGAGGCAGTCATGCCCTCTAGGGCTTCAGCTGGACTCATGTAGGACATTACTGTGGGATCTAGGCCCTCAGCTAGATTTTTTTAGGTCTTTGGTGTTGTGGACAGATTTCCTGCACTTTCTTGCGTTTAACTCTGGGTGACCATCATAAATATTATAAATTCTGTGTCCTGATTGTAATTGTTCTCCCTGAAAACCCTGACTACTACAATCTCCTTAAACAGTTATTATATTCTATGGTGAAAAGATTCAAAATTATTTCTCATTTTTTTTAAATATGCAGTATGTTATTAGTATGTGTAGTTAATGCTACCATCTAATAAAAAAATAGCACATCAGAAATTCTTGCTTCTATTTAATTGTAACTTAATAGCCACCAGACAACATTTTCTCAATTTCTCTTTCTTCTTATCGTCTAGTTTTACCTCTGGTAGCCTCCATTCTGTGCCCAAATTCTGTCAAGTCTGCTTTTTAATATTCCACATTCAAGTAAGATGATGCAGAACTTATCTTTCTGTTCCTGGCTTATTTTTTGTAACACAATGATTTCCATTTTCATCCATGTTGCTGAAAATAATGGAATTCAATTCTTTTCTATGTTGAATAATATATATCATAATATATATATATATATATCATATATCATATTTTCTTTATCCATTTGTTGGTTGACACCTAGATTTTATTTGCATTTCTTAGCTTTTGTGAATAGTACTATAATAAACATGAGAGCATATATATCTCTTCTTTGAGCTGCTTTCTTTTCCTTGAATATATACCTAGTAGTGAGATTGCTGATTCATATAATGGTTCTATTTCTAATATTTTGAGGGGTCTATGCTGTTTTCCATAGTGACTGCACTAATTTACATTCAAGGAATGTATCAAGGAATGTGCAAGGATTTCTTTTTCACCATATCCACACCAGCACGTGTTATTATTTTTTCCATAGTATCATTCATACAGAGTGGTATCTCATTGTGGTTTGATTTATATTTTCCTGATATTAATCACACAATAAGAAAATAATGTCACAACTGTAATCCCAACTTTTAAAAACAATTATATCTAATTTCCTAAATATTTTTTGAGGATAAGTTGAAGATCAAATGTCACAACTCAAAAATTCAAACTAGCTCTCCCTGTACTTTACCCTAGACAAACATGTGTCATATTGCTTATAATCTGTTGGTAATAGATATGAACTCATTAAATTGAAACAATATTTGAATGGACACCCAAATAGACATACACAATCAATATTTTTTGCTAAGTTGAAGAAAACAAACATTATTTTTAAAAATAAGTCTTTTAATCACTGAGTTTGATCAAAATTACAACTTTTGTCATGCTAGTTCAGTTTAAAAGCATAAAATCGGCCATACTATTTGTGTCATCACTCACAAGTCATTTGGCAACAGGAAAATATTATTACTATGTCTGTCATAAGATTGCTGAAACAAATATGTAATTAAATCTATGGCTTGGTAAAATGTTTGACAGATTGGAAGAGTATTAATTATTAGTGGTACTCTTTGCCTATTTACCTGAGGCTTTGTGATACTATTTTTAACTATTTTCTCTATCATGACAGTTATCTTCCTGCATAAAAATAACAATTATTTTATTTATTGGTATAATTTGGTAAAACATTAAGTATTTGAGCAAGCTTATTATTATCTGTATCTCAATTAATTTAGGAATGTCAGCAGTCTATAGAGTTACAACATTATCACATTGTGATCATTCAGGTTGGTTTTTTTGGTTTTTTTTTTCCTGTCTCTTTGTTAGATCTGCATGAGGGTAAGAACAAATTTTTTCCACTACTAAAGAACTTCTTTCCTGGATTTTTGAATGTCTAAATGAATAAATAATCAAAGGGTAAAGGAGAACAATATTGGAAAACATTCAATTCAATGGTATATGTTACTTTTTAGTGTTTAAAAAATCCTAAAGATTAAATTACTTAGAGAGATATTATAATGTTAATTCCTTATGCTGGAATCTTTGACTTCCAGATCGCAGCAGATTGTTGAGATGTAATGACTAAAAATTCTTTCAACTATATTGAATCTGTGTAGCTAGACTTTTATAAATATTTGAATTATTATTACATCTCTTTTTGTAAGTTATAGTAATCTAAAAATTTAGGAATAAAATATTAGACAGTTTTCTAATCATATTACTTCAGAGAACATGAAAAAAAAAATAAACATTTGAAGTTGTAATTTTTCATAATAAAACTATTTATAAGTAACTGATACCTCAAGCCAAAAGATTAATCATTGAATTGTTGTCTTTAAGTTTAAAATGTTTACAGCACATTCTAACTTTACTTTTGTATATAGAAAAAATAAAAGTTGCACGACTTAAAATTTACCTAATACAGAATTCTAGCTTTAAAGTGAAGCATCCTATCCATATTACCTGTACAGACTGTATTTGATACATCAACATAAAGCAAATAGGGTGTCTAAAAATATTAAGAAATTGCTAATGATCACCTTGAAAATACAACAGAAGTTACACAAAGTTTCAAATGTTACATATGAAATACAAGATAACATATATACCGTTTTATGTGCTGATAGAATTAAACCTATTTTAATATAACATAACATACAGTGTGTCTTAAATAAATATAGCTCATTTCCAGAAAATTTTGTTTGGGAAATAAGTTTTCTATATTATTTAATAACTCAGTAAACAGCACATTAGATATATTTGGGAGTGGAAGAGGAAGAAATTGACTGTGAATATATAAAACTATATATAACATGCCATATAAAGAAATTATAAGACAATTGGGTATTTAATATAGATATTTAAGAATTTCAAACCTTTATTTGATTTTTTTATTTTTTATTTATTTTATTTTTTTT
>RJWT010004311.1:0-33683 GCA_004365215.1 Cuniculus paca | reverse complement strand
ACTGAGGATGAATTTATTCAGCATTTAAAGATTAACTATATCAGGAAAAACTGTACCAAAGGACTCAGAAGTTATAAATAAAAATAATAAAGGATTACATATAACTGAAAAGAGGGTTTTGTTTATCTCTTTAACTTTCTAGTATACAAAGTAGAATATTTTATAGTTATAAGATTTCTGAGATGTTTTTTCAAAATTTTTAACTCCAGCAACTACTAGGAATTGACCCTCAGACCATTCCTTATCAATGAATGAGAGTACCATATCTTTTTCTTCTTTTTCTTCCACCTGGCTCAGAGACAAGCACTTACACTGATGTGATATGCCAATTCATCTGGTCACATTCACCTAAAGAAGAAATGGTTTTCAGACAATATTAGCAGTAACTTTTGCATTGCTTTTCTAAAATTGATGTCTAACCTTCAATCATATATTCTATTCAACAAGAAATTTATTTCAGAAAAACTGTGCTGGCTGACCAAGTTTACTTAGGACCTCTATCATTTGTCATTCAATGATAAATGGCAAGATCTCGTGTTTCTATTCTGTGCTAAAGACAAAGACTGGGAGAACATTTCAAGCATGTGAAACACAAGTGTCTATTATATTAATATAGTATTAAACTACATTAGTACTATATAGGAAGATTATGAATTCCCTTTGATATATTCATTTAAACTTACTGTATACATTATAAAATAATGCATAACAACAAATCATATTAGCATTTGGGTATATAAACTAAAATGTATAAAGTAAGTAAAAATTGGTTCTGACAAAGTCATCAGATATTGTGTCTTAATTTATGTATCTTGAAGGACCACTGGAATGTTAATATCATCTCCACAATGGGGCAGAAAGACCCTACAACCAGGACCTTGCCCCCACAGATGAAATCTAAGTTAAGGCAGCTGGTATGATTTATAACTAGGTTTACCCCTAAAGTCTTATGTGCTCATAATTAGAGGTTTTGGGAGGTGATAAGATCATGGGGGTCTGATATTTATCAGTGGAGTAGTCTACTAACTAGTTTATAGCTAACTGTGATGTGATTTCGGAAGGTGAAGACTGGTCAGAGGAGATGAGTCCTGGGGGCACGGCCTGGGAGGTATATTTCCTTCTTACCTTCCTTGATAATTCTTACTGTGCCATGCCATAATCAAGCCTTATCTGCCATCCTCCTTTTCATGTCACTGTGCTTTGTAATCAGCTGAATATGGACTTAAACTGCTATAAACTGTGGACCAAAATAAGCATTTCATTTTTAAATCCTAGAGGTGAGGTATTGTGTCTCAATGATGACAGAGGAGCTAAGACAGCCGTTATGTCACTGGAGCCTGTGTACTGAATGTGAGATCTTCTAATGAGATGGCTTGGGAAATCTAGTGTGTGTTAGGCTTTTATGCACTTACACTTGACAAGGTTTGTACTACACTTGGAAACTATATTTGTCACTTCCCATTTTTCCCTTTGGGATTAGGAATATCTATCTTATGACTGTTATAATTTGGAAGAAAATAACTTGTTTGACTTTATGGGTTTATCACTAGAAATGAATTTTGCCTGTGGACTAATTGTACCTGGAAATCAACCATTTTTAGACTTCAGACATTAGAATTGATGCTGGAATGAGTCAAGACTTTTCCTAATGATGGAATGGAATACATGTGAAAGGAACATGAATTTCAGGGACCATGGCTACAGTGTTACGTACTGTTTGCTTTTAGGCCCCAATATGATGGACTTAAGAAGTAGGCCTTGAAGATAATTAAGGTTGGATGAAATTCATGAGGACATAGATCTCATGAGTGGGATTAGTGCTTTGTAAGATTCCAAAACTGCTTGCTTTACTCTCTGTAATTTACTGGTGCAATGTGAAGACAACAATCTGCATTGGAAAGAGGTCCCTCACAAAATCGGGTGTGTTGACATACTTACCTCTGAATTTCAGTCCTCAGAACTGTGAGCAATAAATTTCTGCTGTTAATAAACAATACAGTTTATTGTGCTTTGCTAAGCATCATGAGCTAAGACAACCTGCAGCCGAATAATAATCACTGAATGAGCATATTAAATATTAATATTTAAATAAATAAGGACAAAACATGCATTGTGTTTGAGTTATTATGTATTTGATCATCTATTTGGACCTACAATGTTTTTAACATATACAAATATGTATTGGTAAATGGGGCAGTGCAAGCCAATACAACAATTGATAGTCTGAGAATGTTTTCTTATCCATGAATTCCTAGAATTATTCAAATATAATATTAAGATACAACTTTATGTTATGCTTTGTATTAACATCAGGTATAAAATGATAATAATTAATGGTCTCAGTTATTAAATAGTTAAATTACTTCATTACCTAATTGGACATTTTTCATCCAGAGGTAACATATATTGACAATAGTAAAATAAATAATTAATAATAGCCCAACCATTTTAATCATCACTCAGTGTCAGTGGTCTCAGTACTCCAAATAAAGAACAGAGATTATCAAAATGAATGATCGAGAAAACCTGATTCAAGTCATTTATAAGAGACTCACTTTAAATATAAAGCTACAGAGATCAAAGAATATGAATGGAGGAAGATACACTGTGTAAACACTAATCAAAAAATGTGATATTCTACTTTTGGAAAGAATAAACCCCAAAGTAAAGAAAGTTATCATGGGCAAACAGTCATTGAATACTGATAAAAGGGTCAGTCTTCCAAAAGTCATAGCATTTCTTTTTATGTACTAACTTGACTCAACAGCAGTGTGAAATATGGGAGGAGAAAATTGACAGAACTGTAAAGAGAAATATTTCCAAATATTATATTTGGAAAAGTCAATCCATTCTCTCTGAAAAGGACAAATTTAGTAAGCAGAAAAGCAGTAAAGATATAATTGAACTTAATGCCATCAATCAACTGTATATAGATGACATCTATAGGCTATGTCATGCAAGTGCAAATATTCTTTACAAATTCATATATAATATTCACAAAGAAAGATCACTCCCTGTGCCATTAAAATGCCTTTACAAAATAAAAGGGTAGAAATTATTAATATCTATTCTTCATATAAAATAGAATTGAAGTAGAAATCAGTAACTTGAAGATAACTTGAAAATCTCAAAATACATAGAGATTAAACAACATGTATATGACTAATGCATGAGTCAAAATTTTCCTTTAAATCTCAAAAGAAATATAAAGAATATTTTGAATTAAAAGAAATGAAATGAAATGAAAACTTATCAAAAATATTGAAGTTTAGAAAAACAAATGAATTCTATTAGTTTTCCTTTAATAACAAATTTTGCTGTACTTCACAAGTTTTGAGCAAGAATACAGCACTGGATAAGCTATATGAAATGTGCCAGTTTCTTGAAAGACACAATTTTTCAAGACTCACAGAAAAAAGAAACAAATTGTATAAAATACCAATCTATGTTAAATAATTCAATTAATAATACTTTTCAAAATCAAAAGCACAAAATCCAAATAGATTGACTGGTGATCTCATTCAAATATTTAAGATAAAAATTGTACCAGTTGTGTAACATTTCTTTCATAAGGCAGAATCAAGGGGATTACTTAGTATATTCTATGAGGATAGTATTATCTTGATATCAAAGCTAGTCAATAATATTAAAAGAAAAATCAACATACCAATACCTACTATGAATATATATACAAACACTTCAACAAAATATTATAGAATAGTATTCCACAATGTATAAAATAAGCATACATAATGACAAGGTTTTATCACATAAACATATGAATAGACACAGAAAAATACATTTAACAAGATCCAATACTCATTTACGATAAAAACTCAGTAAATTAAGAATAGAAGCAGAATTTCTTAAGTTGTATCTACCAAATTATCTACAAAAAAACACTATGGGAAATATCATATTGGAGAATGAAAAACTAGAAGATTCCACTAAGATGAGAAATAAGGTAAAAGTGTTCTGTTTCAATTCTCTTTCAGCAATTATAGTGGAAATCCAGATTAATGTAATGCAATTAGTAAGTAAAATAAATAGTATTCCAGTTAAGAAGGTAGAAATAACATTTGTTTTGTGTAGAGGTAGCGTAGGTTTTCTGTGCAGTATATCTGAATTGGTAGACATAAATCTCCTGAAACTAATAAATGTTTATAGCAATGCTGCAGAGTACATTGCTAACATACGAAAGTCAATTGATTTCCTGTGTACCAGGAATCAACAAGTGGAAATTTAAAAACACAAGTGGGAAATTCAAACACATTATTATTTACATCAACCACCTCAAAATGGAATACTTCAGTATAAATTCTTAAAAGTATACAAAACATATATATGGAAAATTACAAAAATCTAAACAAAGGTCTAAGAAATACTAAATAAATGGGTAGGTATCCCTGTTCTTGGCGTGTTGTGTAAATGTCAGTTTATCTGAACTTGATCTAAGTTTAAACACAATCTTTTTCAAAGCAAGATATTTTGTGGATTATTATAAAGCAATTCTAAAACATATATACAGAATTTTTGTACACGAGTTAACACAATTAATAAGGGATATGAACAAAGTTGAAAGATGGGCATTACCTCATTATCTAACTTCAAGACTTACTGTAGATCTAGGCATGGTGGTGCATGCCTGTAATTCTACTTCTCTGAGACAGAAACAGGATAATCACACGTTCAAGCCTAGTCTGGCAAACATAGTGTCTGAGCAGGACCCTGTCTTAAACAAGACATTAAAAAAGGAGGCCAAAGTTATACCTCAGTGCCAAGTTCTTGGATTCAGTTCCCAGTTCTACACACACACACACACACACACACACACACACACACACACGATTGCTATAAGTACTCTAGTCAAGATGGTGTGGTATTTTCAAAAAAATAGAAAAAAGATAAATGACAAAAATAGAAAAATTAGAAATAGAGTTGCAGAAATACAGTCTAATGGTCTTTAAGGAAAGTAAATATAATTGAGCAAAAACGTTTAAATAAATGTGCTGGTATAACTGGACATACAATTGCATTAATAGATAAGTAAATAAAAGCTTAAAATGGATAACAGACTAAAAGTGAAATGCAAAACTATAACTACCCCAGAAAATAACAGGAAGATCACCTGGTGTTTGACACCCCATTTTTAAATATGACAGCAAAGTCACAATTGTTGAAGGAAAGAATCATATGGACTTTATTAAATTTTTAAAAATATTCACTAAAAGTCAAAAGAATGAAAGAAATACACGTAGACTGGGAGGAGACATTTATAAAAGACACCTGATAAAAGATTGTTATATGAAAAAGAATTCTTAAAAGTCAAACATAAGAAAACAGAAAAGCTGATAAAAAATGGGACAAGGACTTTAGTAAGTGCCTTACCAAAATGCTTAAATAGAATACATGAGCCTATGAAAAGAAGCTTCATTTATCTGTCATCAAGGAAATGTAAATTAAAACATAAAGAAGATGACGCTCAACAGAACCATTAGAATGTTCAAAAATCCATAAAACTAATATCAAATGCTGGTGTGAATATGGAACATAAGGAACTCTTACTCATTTCTTTTGGAATGCTAAATGGTACAGAAACAGTGGGATCGAATTTATGAGTCTCTTACAATACTATACTATACATACATAGCATTCACATATGATCTAGCAATCATCTTAATATATATTCCCAAAGAAGTTTATAGTTTATTTCTGTATAAGAGGATGTTTAAGGTGACTTTATTCATAATTGAGAAAACTTGGGGAAAAGTTCTTTATTAGATGAATGATGTCCAGACAATGGAATAGTATTCATTGCTAAATAGAAAGGAGCTGTTAAACAATCGTAGGCTTAAGGAAAACTTAAATCTGTATTACTAGTAAAAGAAGTCATTCTGAAAATTACATGCTTTATTGTTACAACTATGTGATATTTTGATAAACACAAAATTAAGGAGATAATAAAAAAAAGTGACTTCCTATTCCTAGAAGTACTGGGATATGATTAAGTAGAGCACATAGTATACGTAAGGCCATGAAAATACTCTGTATGTGTATTAGTCGTTTTCCCATCACTAGTAAAAAATACTTGACGCTCTAAACTCACAGGAGCAGAGGGTTATCTTGACGCACACTTTCAGTGGGGTGAGTTTATGTCTGGCCAGTTTCAAAGGAGAAAAGGAATGGTACAAGGGTATGGTAGAGGAAGGCTTCTCACCCCATGGCAGGCAGGAAGCAGACAGAAAGAATGGAGGATCCAAGGACAAGAACACCCTTCCACATCATACTACCACTGACACACATCTTGTGAGCAGTCCTTAACCCCTAACAGCACGTTTGGCTGTGAGTTGTGAATGGATTACTCCACTGAATAGCAGAATATTGCATAATCCAGTCAACTTCCAGAAGCCCCACTTGTGAACACATGAGCACCAAGGGGAACATTTATGATCTAAATAATAACAGTATGATAATGCAATGGCACATTATCACTATACACATCTCCAAACCTACAGAAAGTAAAGTACTAAGAGTGGTTATATAATTGGTTGGCTGGAAAAAGATAATAATGTGTGAATTTAGATCCATTGATTACAACAAATTCACTACTGTTGTGGGAGATGCTGAAAATGAGAAAGTTATACTTGTGCTGGTGGCAGGACTTTATATGGACTCTTCACCTTCCTCTTAATGTTGCTGTGAACCTAAGGTGGTTTGAAAAATAGGACTTTAGAAGGGCAATGTGACTGAATTTCTGGGTTTAAATATCTCACTCTACAATTTAAAAAGGAAAATAATAATTATCCTTTATAATTTGCAGCTGGAGATAGGTATAACTCATTCTGTAAAAGGAAGGATAATAAACTTAAGAAAATCAGAAGAGACAGTATATATGGAAAAGTAATGCATTGTTAAAGATGTCTGAGTTATTTCTGCATACTGTCTTTTAAATGTAAGTTATTTTAAAACAGTTTCCTAAGAAAATAATCATAGTAAGCCTTCTGCAATGTCATAAATAAATATCAGAAATATTATTCTAAGTATAAAATGCCTTTTACAAAGGAGTACAGATTACTTGGATCCGTTTATATAACATTCTAGTATAGGTGAAATTATTGATGGTAGAAAATGAAAACAGAACACTTTGAGTAGAAAATTACACTGGTTAGCATGAATAATTTGGCTGTTATAGTGTGATCTAAATCTAGACAACACTTCTTGTTAGCCAAGTATACATATAATAGACCCATAAAATATAAATTTAAAATATGTATATCTCATTATAAATTTTACAATATTTCTAAAATTATGGAAATATTAAACTATATTTGATTTGCATAACATATTGCTGTTTATACATAACTGATGAATATAAATATATTCACCATGAAATTCTTTTACATCCATGTATTCTTGAAAAGTTTCATAATAAAATATTGAAGGGAAAGAGTAACAGGGAATTAAGAAACTTTCATTTATTTTCCTTTTAAATGATTTAAATTATTTTGGGTTCCCTTTACTTGTCTAATTTTAAAACACAGGAACAATTCAGTCTAAATGCTCCAATTCAGCAATGCCTCAAAGATAGAGTTAACAGATATCTACCCCAAGTAATAAACACGATTTGTTACATAAAATATATTATACTGGATAATTATGATCCTTGCTCGCTCAAGTATAAACTTAATTTTTTAAGTGCAAAATACCACAGAATTTTCAATAGGTTTACTGAATATGTCATTTAAATGACATTGACTATCCTTGTGCTTTCTAAAGATTGTTTGATTATAAAAAATATGTTATCCATGAATTAAAATTTACTGAGTACAGTAATATCAGTGTTAAACCCTGAATATTATACTGTCAAGTATATAAAGGTCTCTACTGAATCTAATTTAGTCAATTAAAACTTCACTTTCTGTGACTTCAGTTACCCACAGTAAACCATGTTCTAAGAACATCAAATAAACAATTCTAGAAAAAATTTAAATCAAATGCTTTTTAGAGTACTGTATTGAAATCTCATGCCACCCTATGAAGGATTTTAATTATGAATCAGGATCATGAAAAGCAGAAATTACAATCACTCAAAGCTTATGAGCTGTATCCTGATGTTCTACCAGAAGGGCAGTAGTAGTCTGAAGTTATGTCACAACAGTCATTCACCCCACCTTCCCACACCATGTAATCATGGATTATCTCACATCATCACAAGACACAGAACTTTTTGAGAGAAATATCATATTCATATACTTTTTATTACACTATAGTTGTTATATTTTATTATTAGCTATTAGTGTTAATCTCTTTTGTGCCTTCTTTCTATATACAACAAGTGTATATAGATAGAAGAAACATTGTCAATTTAAGGGCTTGGCATTATCTGTGCTTTCAGGTATCTAACGGTAGTCTCGAAATGTATCCTCCATGGATCAAGGGAACTATTACGTACCTCTCTGAATTTGAAGAAAAAGGAATCTGCAAAACTCAAAACTAGATGTTTTACTCTGCCAAAAGCAAGTGTGATTCTAAATACCAGTCGCTTTATTTATCAATCCAAGTATATCACTATCATTGTTTTGGTAATACCAATAATGCAATTAAGTTTGTTGCATTGTTAACTACTTAAGGAACTAAGTAGAATTGTCTCATCATAATGTGTCTAAAATATTTCATAGCTTCATAAACATGGAATTATAATGAAATGAATAATTGTAAACAACAAAGTGCTTTTACAAAAATCGTATGAACACTTAAGTAAACTTCGAGAGCAATTTCTTTTCAATGTTCTTGGAAACACAACCATTTACAGGTATCAATCAAAGCACTACATCACAGTGATCAGGCAGTCTAACCAGGAATTTAAGTGGCCAATGTTTTCAAAGGTTAGTACAACCACAGGCAGAAGTAGTGTAGAAGTTAAATCAATTAAGTCTGAAAATTACCTTAAAGGTTCATTGTATAAATTTAAACACTCAGGAACTTAAACCGTGAAGCAAGTTCAAGTAATTTGAAGTTCAAGTAATTTAAAGTTAGTTCAGAATGCTTTATTATAACTCTCAAAAATGAGAAAACAAATTAACATTTTTATTTATTGTCTTAGAGTTTATAAATTCTATACGATTTCTCTCAAGGATTTCAAGTGCTGTATATGTTTATATTTATATAGTGTTTATATTGTAATAAAGACAATATCCCAGCACACTAGTACAGCCCTGTTGCTCAGAGTGAACTATATTATTTTAACACATTGTAATTTCAGGGTTTCTTTGTGTTCATTTCTGTTTCTCTCTCTGTCATTGTCTACATATGGTTGTGTATATTTGCTTCAAATAAAGGAAGTTTCACTTTACAGATATGTAGAAAAATACTATTAGAGAAATAAGTTCAGTATGCAACCTATCTCAGTAGAAATAAAACTAGTTCACACTGAATTCTGTAGATTGCCAGTATGTGGGTAGTTTTCTGTTTCTTTTTAATCACAATAATTACTGTCAAGACCATTGTATGAATACTGTCCTTTTTCACCTCATCATAACTTTTCAGTCTTCTCTGAGATCATAACACACAATGTAGTGAATCACATACCTGGGATAAATGAGATATGAGTTATTTTAAGAAAGGATAACCTTATATTGAAACGCTTTTAAATTTAAACAGAAACTTTGAAAAGTACACAGAGATATCCAGAAAAAATGTGTAATATGTATCCAGCAGCTGTTTCCTGGTTTTGCAAATGGAAAAACATGACAATACAGATTTTGCAGACATCAGTGCTTACTCTTTAAAGATAGCTAGTGTTTCAGTTATAGTAAAAATCATGAAAAATAGAGCTTTCTTTGTTAGATACTCCATAGAAAAATTTTCTCCATTTAAGTGTGCCACTTTTTGATACAGCAACCTTCATTAAATTTTTAGATAACTACAACCATGTGAGAGTGATTCTGTGTATTATTGTTAAGAATCACAAGACATAATAGACTGTTATTTTAGGCAATAACTTCTAGTGTGGTAAGTTATGTGCCAGACAGTCTTGAAAATAGAAATGATGGGTACCCAGGGATGAGGTGTTGCTGTAACAAAAAGAAAAACAAAATACTGTAACATATAACATTTGTTAAAGGAAAATGCAGCAAGTAGAGGCTGAAAGGTCAGTACAAAACAAAGCCTTTAACAGAGCAGAGAATAACATTCAAGCCATTGTTGGAGACTGGAGAATAGTAACTTCAAATGGTAGCACTGAAAAAAATTATAAAAATGTCTACTGAGCTAGCTTGAGAAATAGAAAATAAACTTGTGGGTCTGACTAATATTTCCAGCATAACAGGGAAAGGGTCAGTTTATGTTTTAGTTGCATGTGATAAGTTAAAGTGCGAAATAAACTAAAGAAGGAATTGTTTAGAAGAAAAATTTAAAATAATATGAAGCGTGTATGACTTACTTAGAAGAAAAATAATGTTTCATATATTCAATAACTCTCTGAGCTTAACATTTTAAAAGTAAAAATCAGCCTTCACTTGTTCTATGATTACAAAAATATTTTAGTATGTTAGAAAGTTTTAAGACTGAAAGTAGACCATCACAAATAAACTGAAGTGTTTTTAATTCCAACAGTGTCACACATTATTCTGTCCAGTCTTTGAGAATGGAAGTAAATCTCAAATAGATTCAGAAACAATCTAGTTAGTTTAAAGAAAATATGCAAATAACTTTAGCATGAAAAATAATTTAAGAAACTTAATATGAAAATAGATATTGTTTTTTGGATCTTCAATTTTCTATGGTCAGGAAGAAAGTAGACATGCCTTAGCATTCATACTCCATAAAGAATTGACAATAGTAAAAATATTGGAAAAATAATACAGGTTACACAATGGATCAACTGACTCTCTAAAATATTTTTCATTGTAGGTTAAGTGGGCACAACAACAGTAGAATATCTTCCAATTTCATATAATACCAATCAAAAACCTACTTATAACCCAGAAAATTCATGGTTACTGTTAATAGAAATCAAAATACTATCTGCTGAAAATCTTATTTAACTGATTGGTTTATAGCAGTCTTTGTGTTCATCAATATGGCAATGCATATAAAACAAAGAAAATTATAAATACAAATACTAACAAAATGAAAGAACAACCTCAGACATCTGTGGTGTACTCAAACAATGGAGTACTACCAAATGGATTACTTGAATGACTGCTAGACACAAAAAGAGATGAGTCTCATAAGAATGATTAAAGAGTGAAGTTCCTACAAAAGTAGATAATTTACAGTTTCGCTTATATGTATGATTAAAATGGGCAAAACCAACCTTCCCTGGAAAGAAAACAATGGTTATCTATGGTTAGATACTGACATGAAAGAGGAGGCATGAGAGAACATATTTTTCTTTCAGATGTTCTATGTGTTTTATATATACTAACTTGATTTGTTTTGCTGATACTGTTACCCCATTTTTCACATATGGAAATAAATGCAAAGGAAAATTAACTAACTTTTTTCCAGATGAAATACCTCAAAACAGTTGGAAATGGAAATCTGGATCTGAAGAAAAAGTCTTAGATTGCATTCGCCATATTGTTTACCTCCTGATAGTCTATCACACATATAAAATTACAAATTAACATACATACATTTAATAGAGACACATTTTATTAATTACATACATACATTTTTGTGTATTACTTATATTTTAAAATTAAATTTTTGTCTAGTTAGTGTATATCTTTATGTAAGAGCTCTTAGACATAGTCATAGGTACATATTCATATCAATACTTTTGACTCATGAAATTCAGAAACTTAAGAATGTACGTAAGCCAACATTACGACTTTTGAGTATTTTGTTTTTACTTAGGATGTATAAAAAAAGAAAGAACATTGTTTTTCCTTCAGGATTAATAATACATGTGGTGGTATATGTACATAAATTGATACAGAGTAGGATTAATAATATATAGCATGGTAAATATACATAAACTATACACAGTAGAAAGATTATTCCCCCTACAAAGTAATCAAAGAGAGGCGAACACAGGAAGTCTAGAATAAAAACAAACTAGAGGTAGTAGATAATAAGATAAGTAGCTGGAAAGTAATCTGATGGAAGTTATGTAAAATAAGCCACAGATTTTCAATGCACAAACCAAAAGAGTCAGGTTGGACAATTGCTAACAGAATAGTTTACCTGTAACTGGATTGTAAGAAAAATAGGTGGTAAAAGAGGGAGGAACTGAAAAATAGGCATAAAATGAAAATTCAGTAAAGGTATCTATGCATAAACTCAAGAAACTCAGTGTACCTACACCAGATAATTATAAAGAAAATATATACTTACTTAATAATATACATTTTGGGTTTTGTACTGTTCTCTGCTATTTTCTTAGTACTACCCCAAATATAAGAGGATTGGAAAAGTGGACTAACTGATGATTTGATTTATTGACACATAAGAGAACAAGTATAATTACTGTTAAAGTGAAGCTAAGTGTTTTTAAATGTACAAAGTAATTTTCTCAATTTTTATTTGTATTTGAGCATATTTTAATAATTTTTTGAAAAATAGATAAAACTGGTAAAACACACATTTCATAATATGGGACATTCTACAGACCAAAGAACTTGAAAATGCATTTACCATTATTAGTTACCTAGGGATCCATTTTAAAACATTGAAATACTTTTGCATTGAGATAAGAATGGCATAAATTAAAAGAATACAAATTTCAAAAGCTGAATAAAAATTTAAGAACAGTAGCTTTTATGTATTTCTAGTTGAAATATAAATGATGGAATCACTTTGAAAATCTGTTTTCAATTTCTTATATAGTTTAACATACACCTTAATCTTGCAGTTCTACTCCTAAGCATATATTTAAGAAGATAATGTTTTTCTTCATGAAATCAATTATACAAGAATGTCTATCACAGTTTCATTCTTCATATCCTAATGAAGAAATTCAAATGTTTCTTGATAGGAAAATAAACAAATTTGGTGTAGCTTGAAAAATTAATTTATTTTGCTGTTAGTATGCATAGAACTTCATATGGGAAGAGGAAATTAACTGAGGAGGCTATGAGGAAATTATCTATAATGGTGAAAACATTCATTAAGCTCCTTTGAATGGTGTTACCTAAGGATATTCATATGAATAAACTAAAAAAAATTGTAGTTAGATAAGAATGCTAAAATGTTTTTGAATACATGATACTGCATTCTCAAGTAAAATGAATCTTGGAGTTTTCATTTGATCATTTACACATTTTCTCAATACATATTAAATATTTGTTAAAGGTTTAACTGTGTAGAACTGCTATACTTAATGATGTCAATGTGGATTTTTTTCATTTATTTTTATTCGTATATGTTTGCCATATATAATGATCACATTTATTATAGGAAATTTGTGCCTGTGTATAATATATCTTCATTTTTATTTTTTCCATCCCTCTTCTTTCCTATTAGCCATTCTTCCCCTCTCCATTTAAAAAAGCTTTTTCCCCCATTTTTTCCTTCTAGTCTCATTTTTATTCTTTTTCTCTTCTTCCCTTTCCTCTCCCCCTCCATTACTCTCCTTCTCACCTGAACATGTACTTTCTACTTCCTAATATCCATTCCACATTTTGTTCCCTATTTACCCTATGGGTTTCTCACACAAGAGAAGCAATGAGATAATTAAATTTGTGTTTCTGATAAATTTCACTTAATATTATGGTTTTGGTGTACATCCATTTACCTAGAAATGAGTAAAACTTACACTTCTTTATAGCAGAGTAGTACTGCATTGATTATAAATCTCATAATTTTTTAGCCATTCAACTGTTGATGGGCATATGGCCTCTTTCCAAGATTTAGGTATCATAAATTGTGCCACTATAAACATGGATGTGCATGATCACTATGGCATGATGTACTTATCTCTTTTGGGAAGAGGACTAGAGGAGAATGCCTGGATCAAATAGAACTTTTAGTTTTGGTTTTCTGAGGAATCCTTATACTGATTTCCATAGTGGTTATAAAAATTTACAATCCTGTCAACAAAAAAAAGTTTCCTTTTCTCCCTATAGCCTTGTCAGCATTTGTTATTTGCTGATTTTTTGGTGATAGTCGTTCTTCCTGGAATGAGACGAAATCTCAGTGTTCTTTTAATTTGCTTTTCTTGAATGACCAGTGATGTTGAACAGTTTTTTATATATTTCTTTGGTGTTCATCCTTTTTCTTCTGAGAAGTGCCTGTTCATTTCAAATGATACTTTTTCGATTGAATCTTTAAATTTGGGGGGACTAATTTTTTAATTCTTTATATATCACAGATGTTAGCCCTTTGTCTGAGGAGTAGCTGATAAAATACTTTCCCATTTTTCGTGCTGTCTCTTCATTGTGTTTATGGTTTCTTTCACAGTACAAGAATTTGTAAGATGCTGATTGTTGATTCTTTGTAGTACTTCCTGTGCAATGAGGGTTTTGTTCATAAAATATTTGCCTACTCCTATGCCTTTGAGTTTTACCTCTTCTATCTTCCAGCAGATTAAGTGTCCCTGTTTTTATAATTATTTATTGGATCATTTATATTTGCTTTAGTGGATGGTGAATGATGTGGGCACAAGTTGACTCATAGGCATGTGTAGAACCAGTTTTCCTAGTACCATTTATTAAAGAGGTTATGTGTCTTCCAGTGAAAGTGTTTGGTCCCTTTGTCAAACTTGCAGTTGTTTCTGCATCTTCTTTTGGGTTCCATTCATCCTCACGTTTGTTTCTTTGCCAGTACCATGCTATTTTTATCGTGTTATCTTTGCAGTATTAATTCACCTCAGGGATTTTGATGCTCCCTGGCTTGCCCTTGTTGCCCAGAATTGCTTTTGCTATTCTAGGTTTCTTCTGATTCCATCTGAACTTTAGGATAGTTTTCTCCAATTCTGTAAGGATTCTTATTGGTATTTTGATTGAGATCACATTAAATTTGTATAAAAGTTTTGGCAGTATAGGCATTTTCTCTATATTTTTTCTGCCTGTTCAAGCATAGGGAGATTTTTTTTTCATTTTGTACTATCATTTCAGATCTCATTTATCAGAGTATTATAAAGGTCACTTTCCTCATTAGATTGATTCCTAAGTTTTTCATTTTTCTTGATCCTATTGTGAAAGGTATTGTTTTCCTGATTTCTCACTCAGTGAGTTGCTATTCATACACAGAAATGCCATTGATTTTTGAGTATTGACTTTTTGTTGTACTGTGCTGAGTTTGGTTATTAACTCTAGGAGTCTTCTGTGTCCACTATCATGTCATCTGCAAATAAGAAAATTTAACTACTTCTTTTCCTTTCAACATTCCTTTTATTTTTTTTTCTTTTTTTTGGATGCTCTGGCTAATGTTTCCAGAACTGTATTGAACAGGAATAATGATAGTGGGCAGACTTGTCTTGTTCCTGATTTTAGAGTGAAAGCTTTCAGCTTTTGACCATTTACTATAGTGTTGTCTGTTGGTATATCATAGATAACTTTTACCAGACTGGACAAAGACTTTTTCTTTCCAGTTTTCTTTAGAGTTTCATAAATGGGTGCTGGACTTTGTCAAATGCATTTTCTACATTTATTGCAATAATCATGTGATTAATTTAATGTAGTGCATTACATTTATTCATTTGCATGTGTTGAACCATCCCTGAAATTTCTGGGATGAATACTACTTGGTCATGCTGTAGATGTTATCTTTTTGATGATTTGCTGCACTCTGTTTGCCAGTATCTTACCGAAAATTTTTGCATATATGTTCATTAAAGTGATTGGCATGTAGTTTGATTTTTGATCCTTCTCTGGTTTAGTACCAGTAATGACTTTAGGAGTAATTGCTTCCCTTTCAATTTTGTTAAGAGTTTGAGGACCAGTGGCATTAGATCTTCTCTAAAGCTTTTGTAGAATTCAACAGTGATTCTCTCTGAACCAACGCTTTTCTTTCTTGGTAGTTTATTACTTTTTCAACTTCATCAACTGATATTAGATTATTTAGAATTTTTATATCTTCTGAATATAGCTTTGGCAATTTATGTGTATGTAGGATTCTGTCCATTTCTTCTGAACTTTCCATCTTATTAGAGTACAGATTCTTAAAATAGATATGATTGATCATCTGGATCCATTGTGATTTTCCAGCTTTTGTTTCTAATTGCATGGAATTGGGCTTTTTTCTTTCTTTTCTTTTCTTTTTCTTTCTTACTTATTTCTTTCTTTCTTATCTCTTTCTTTCTTTTGCTCTCTTCTTGATAAGGTTGGCAAAGGCTTTTTCTTTTTTATTTAATCTTTCAGAAAACCAACTGTTCCATTCATTGATTATCTGTATTATTTTCTTAGTCTCAGTTGCAATAATTTCTTCTCTGATCTTTGTACTTTCTGTCCTTGTACAAGATTTGGGTTTAACTTGTTCTTCTTTTGTAGGATCTTGAGGTTAAACATTAGTTTATTTATTTTAGTTTTTCCCGTTTTTCTGATTTGGGAATTCAGTGTTAAAATTTCTCTCATAGGTCTGCTCTCATTCCATCCCGTAAGTTTCTCTATGTCATATTGTCATTATTGTTTAATTATATAAACTGTCTAACATCTTGTTTAATTTCAGCTATGACCCACTGGTTGTTCAGAAGGGTATTACTTAACTTCTTATGTTGTTTTTCTGATTTCTTTTGCCACTTATTTCCAATATCTTTGCACTATGCTCTGATAATATGCATGTGATAATTTCAGTTCCTCTGCATTTAGTTAGGCATGTTCTATGAGCTACTATGTTGTCTATGTTGGAGAAAATCTGATGTGCTGCTAAGAAGAATGTGTCTAATGTTGTTTTGGGGTGGAAACCACTGTAGATATCTAAGTCCATTTGTCTAAAGACTTGCTTCAGTTCTATCATTTCTTTTTTTATTTTGAAAAGAATAAAACCAAACAAAATAAAACAGAATAAAGTCAATCAAAACAAACTAATGAACGTGGTACAGAACTTCAAAACAATAATGGCTACCATAACGCTTCTTGTTATCTCCAAAATTACTGCCCATACCAACAGGCATAATATAATCAAACAAAATAGAACAGAATAAAAGCAATCAAGACAAAACAATGAAAGCAGTATAAGACTTTGAAACAAGATGATAGGAAATCAATAATGGCTACCATAATATATTTTGTTATCTTTGATATAGCTGTCCATGCCATCAAATATAATAAAATCAACCCAAACAAAAGAGAATAAAACCAAATGAAACAGAACACTGAAAGCAATATAGTGTTTCAAAACACAATAATAGATTAACAATAGCCACTGCCTTCATTTTTAGACATTTCCTCCCCTTTCACTTTCACGATATCTATTGCACATTTTGGTTCCCACCAGCTCCTTTAGTATTTCATACTAGGGAGACAATACGATTTTCACTCATGTGACTCCAAACCTTTTCATCCATGAGCATGATTTCATATTGTATCCATTTATCTACAAGAGCCTCAAGGTTATCTTTCTTATAGCTGAGTATCTTTCTATTGTATAAAAATGCCATATCTTTCTTATCCATTTTGCAGTTGATGGGCAAGCTACCCTTACTTTTTCTGGTTCCCTGTCATATAGAGCGTTGATTTCTCTCCTTTGACTTTCAGTCTATGAATTTTCTTTTGAGTTAAATATGTTTCTTGTATAAAGTATATTGATGGATCTTGTTTCCTGAGCCATTCTGCATGTGTTTCATTTTATTGGTGAATTGAGATCATCTACATTAATGGTTATGGGCAACATGCACTGACTTGTCATTGCCATGCTTTTTTCCTGCCGTTGCCTGCCTACTTTTCCCCTCCATTCATTTGTCTGCCACACTCAGTGATCTTCCTCTGCTGCTGTTCCTGGAACTGTGGTCATTTTTATGTCTCTCTAGAATTTCCTTTAGTATTCTTTGTAGGGTTATTTTAGCAGTCATAAATTCCTTCAGTTGTTCTTTATCATGGAAGTATCTTGTTTCTCTATTAATTTTGAAAGATAGTTTTGCATGGTGCATCAATATGGGTTGGAAGTTGTTTTCTTTCAGTATTTGAAATACTTCACTCCAGCCTCTTCTTGACTTGATGGTTTGTGCTGAGAAGTCTGTCATGATTTTGATGGGCTTTCCTTTATAAGCGTCCTGTTTGTTTTGTCTAACAGCTTTTAATATTCTGTTCTTGTGGTAAATTTCTGGGATCTTGATTATTATATGTCTGGGTGTAGATTTATTTTGGTTATGACTAGACGGAGTTCTATATGCCTCATTTATTTGTGTCACATTCTTTTCTCATGCTTGTGAATTTTTCTGCTATTACTTCTGTTAATAGACTTTTTATGCCATTTGTGTTGACCCCTGCTTTTTTGCTGACATCTATTATTCTTAAGTTATTTCTTGGTTCCTTGTTATTTTCAAGAGAGCTCTCCTTTTGTGATTGCAAGCTGTATACCTGTCTTCAAAGTTTGAAAGCCTATTTTCAGTTTCTTTCAAGTGATTTTACCAACTTTCAATGGAATTTTTAAATTTCCTGGATATCTCTTTGAATCTGTTTCATGTATTCTAAATCTTTTTTATATTTTTCATTCAAGGTTTCCCTCATTTTCTTATGCCCCTCTATTTTTTTAATCTATGTCTTCTTTAGAATTGCTTATCAATTCTTTTATTATATTTTTCATTTCTTCTTTCATGTGACATAGTATATCTGTTCTAATTTCTTTTATAGTCTCATGAATTTATTTCTTTACTTCAGTTGCCATCGCTTCAGAAACTTCAGGTGTGTGACTCCTGATCTCTTCTGTGTTTGTATCTCCTGGACTTGCTCTGCTTGGTTTGGAGGTCAGAGTTTTTATTCTTTGTCTTGACATATTTCTGGGTTCTTCCAGACAAGCAGGTATGGTGGTCCTATGCACTTCCACTTCCTATGTTGGCTACAATTTTCTGAAGCATAACTGTTTGTTTCTCCTGGCCAGTGCTGGCTATGGGTATTCGATGGTGGCCATTGGGTGAACTGGTGCTGTTCTGGCTGCTGCTTTTTCCAGCCTGCACTGGCTAATTGTGGCAGGAAGTGTCCAGATGGCAGCAGAAGAGTGCAGGGACAGGGGGTGGGGCAGGGGTTGCAGGGCTGGCTGCTGCCTCCTGGAGCTGAGCTGGTTATTGGCTGGATGTCTCCCCAATGGCAGGTGAAGTGTGCATGGGGGCAGGACTCACTCTAACCTTTCTTTGTTGTTCTGTCTAACTTATTTGTGTATTTGTGACAGTGGCATATTGAGCCCCTCTCTTACAATTCCTCTACTGTTGACCTGATTTGTCATATCCATCAGTGTTTGGTTTATATAATTATATGTGCTGGAATTTATGCCTATATATTTTGCCTATATATTTATGATTGTTATCTCTTCCTCTTGGAATTTTTCCTGAACAAGTACATAGTGACCTTATTTTTCTCTGTTGATCAGTCTTAACTTGAATGTCACTTTGTCTGTAAATAGAATAGCTACCTTTGTCTTTTTTGGGGGTTCCTGTTACACAGAGTACTGTTTTCCATCCTTTGACTTTCAGTTTGCCTATTTTTTCTTTTGAGTTATGTGTGTTTCTTGTGTGCAGCATATTCTTGATATATTCTCAAAGTCCTTTTTTATTGGTGAATTGAGACATTCATATTGATGGGATTATTAATCTTCTAGATATCTGTTTGAATCTGTTTTATGTATTTGAAGAAAATAAGCTTTTAACTTTGTCTTTAGGATATTCCAATTTTTTTTTAGAATCTTCCAATTTTGTAAAGAAATGAACATGATATATGTCATTTTCTGTTTTAAAAGTATTTAAATTCATTTGGTATGTCTTACATGAAATACACAATTACTGTGAAAACACGAAAAGAACAAGGAAACATACATAAAAAATTTGATCTTCAGTCATATTTTAATGCACTTCATTACTACTAACAAGAATCTTCCCACTTCATAGCATGAAAATGAGAAAACTATGTAGCTAACTACATATGTTCATTAGTTATTTTTCCTTCCTTCTAACACAGACAATTAATGAAATTGCTTTTTTAGACCCTCAATCATATATTATTTAATGGAAATACTAAGATGATATATTGGAACAAAATATCTTATCCAAAGTTAGAACCATATAAAATTTTAAGAGAAACTTACAAGAAAACTAAAAATTTGACCTCGTTGTTGTATCACAAAAAGTATTTTTATCCTGTTCTCAGAAAGTAGATACTTCTTTATTACCATTGTTTTCCTTCCTTACTGTCTTCAAATTTCAAATTATCTGTTTCTCTGCCTTCTTCTAAAAGCTTCAGAATAGTTGATCTTCCTCTGTTTTAAGTGAAATTCTCTCATAGGTTTACTTTTAATGCATGTGTGTGCAGTCCCAGGAGAAGTTTACTCCTCTGCAAATTGAGCAACAATGAAGATTGGAAAGTTGCAAAGAGGAATGTTTTATGGGTCCTTTGTAGGGCATCCATGGTTAATGCAGAATATTTCCAATTACTTTCTCAAGGAATAGTTTTAATGATCTAGTGTGCTGAAGTGAAATGACAGCATGTTTTTTATGCAAGCTTTGAGCACTCCCTCCTTAATTGCAGCATCAATAACTTCAGAGAAAAAAAAATAATTAGATTAAAAGTTTTGGCAGAATAAGGGTTAGGCTTTACTTTGAAACTTCTTTTTAAAAAAATCAGAGGCATTAAATTGCATTAAACTCACCATTCACATAAAAAATCAAGTCATGCAAAGCAAATATCATTCCTGTAAAAATAGTCACAAAGAGAAAGACTGAATCAAGTGGAAAGTTGGGCAGATATGTTAATAAAATTATTTTCTCATTAAAACCAGATAGATGTTCTTTGTATTTAAAAAACAAACCAGGTTACTACCTAGAAGTCTCAAGCTTTATAAAAATACATGGATTAAGAAAAAATAATGTAGACAAACATATATCATATAATCTTTGCTGAAGTTCACATAGTAATAAAAACTGAGAAATTCAAACCAATCAACAGTGAGTTTGAAAACAATAAAAACAGTGCCAAGTAGGTTCTACTGATTTTCTCACAGTCACATCAGAAAAAACAGATTTTACATAAATCCTGCCTCATCCTCCTAACCAGAAAACTTTTATAAGCATGCATATCTACTACTTACAAGGAAATAATCCACTTAAAGGAATCAATGAATGATGGACTTTGAATACAACATCCAAGAAAGAACTGTTTGCTACTCTACCAGGTTGTTCATTCAGTAGATATGTCCAGCATATTACACTGGCAGTAAGGCTAGGAAACGTGACTGCAGCAGGAAGAAGTAGATGATGACATATTCAGAACAGCCCACATCCTCAGATGTTTGATGTTTTACCTCTTTTTAAGAAGAAAGTACCTTTTGAGGTTTTCATCCTCCTTCCATAGATTCTGAGTGTTCTGTTTGTTTGCAGGGGAGGGAATACATTTTAGTAAGTATAGGAGTATTAGTTTAAGATGCTGGAGAGTTTTTGTTTTCCAATTTATTGTCAACCTCTCTAGAAGTAAAGAAATATTTCCTGATGATTTTGCAACTCCTTTCCCTGAATATAAAAGAAATAGCAAGAGCTATTTTAGTACTGTAGAATTGATTCTACACTTCAGAGTGCTTTATTGTAAATTAAACAGTTTTTTATTCTGAGTGAAGCTCTTGTCCTTTAGCAGTATGAAAAATAGGTTATGATATGAAAGTAAATTCTCCAAGAATTATCTACTGTCTTCAGCAGTCTTTTCTAGTCAATGTGCTTTCTTTTACTTCAGGATCTCAGAGAAAGAATGTGTGTGGCCATTTGGTCCTATTCATATGAGCAAAAAACATAACTCATACAAAAAGCAAAATTTGTGTCCTTATGAAGAGCTTCACTGTAGTGCAAGTTAACATTAAAGTAAAAACTTTCACTGAGTTATCAATTAGATCTATTTTACTTATTCCCTTGTCTCTGGAGCATTTCTAGTCTTCTTCATATCTCAGCCAAAAAATTTCATTTCTTAAAAAACATGAATTTATACTATAAAAGTGAAACATTATTATATTCCAGGGTGTCATTTTGTCATAGGAGAGCAAGGTTGTTGTTATAATGTGTTAGTAAACAGAAAATAAAGGTTACTTTTCTTAAATGCAGTTTAATGGAAATCACAAACTTTCACTTACTATTGTTGTAAGGACTGCATAATCATATACAGTAACTCTCACATGATCTTTTACTCTTTTAATATTTTGTCTCTGCAGTTTAAAATGTTTCTGCTTTGAAAGAAGAGTTCTCTGATAAATTATATATACACCCATATTTATTTTCTCTTCTTGTTAAGTACATATGATAACATACTTTTACATAGTTATTAAATCAAACATCATATATTACTACACTAAGTTACTGGAAGTTACCCTGATATCCCAAAAATATTCTTGACTTTTATCATGTGCTACTTTCAAATAGAAAGGTTATTTCTATAGAAGGTAGCCAGATATTTAAATATATTCAATCTTGAAATAATGATTCTTTAAATAATTACAAATTAATGTTTATTAATTATCTTATTTTAAGAAGGGACACTGCCAGAATTATAGCCTTTCTTAATATTCTTTTTGATAAGAAATTTCCCTACTGGAAAAAAAATCATTAATAAATATTTTCTGACGCAGCACGGTACAACTAAGAATTCAAATCTATAACGAATCATTGATCACATGAATATGTGAGACAATAGCATATTACTCAATAAAAATGCCAGTTTTATGAATTAGTATGTAATGTTTTTCTTTTCCAGATGACCAGAGTGTATATTAGTTCAAAAAATTCTAGCATTCATTTTTAAGAACAATTGTTTGAGTCATTGACCACATTAAACTACTTTGGAAAAAAAAAACTTCCCATTATATACCTGTATCTTTTTCCTCTATATCTTGCAAATAATCAGTGGTTCATCATTATAGAATGTATTTCAAAAGCTTTCATCTCTCTTATGTCTCTGTTCTTCTATTTTCCTAATTTATCAACTAAACCATCTATTTCTTCCATGTCTTACTCGTGCAGCAGAGCATTGATGATGAAACTCCCACAACTCCAGAAGATGATGTTTACAGTCAGAGACATTCATGTCCGTTCAAACGAGCAAACAATACTGCTGACCAATTAAAGAGTAATTTTGCTCTTCCAATTTCAAAGCACATTGTCGTGCTTCTCTGCTCATGTCTGATGCTCGTACCTATATCTACTTTCTGGCAATCCTAATCTTACAGTATAATTAACATTGCCAAGGTCACCAGGTTTGGACTCACATATTTCC
Source organism: Cuniculus paca (assembly GCA_004365215.1). Lineage (NCBI taxonomy): Eukaryota > Metazoa > Chordata > Mammalia > Rodentia > Cuniculidae > Cuniculus > Cuniculus paca. The sequence continues at coordinate 10,341 of RJWT010004311.1, read as the reverse complement.
ATCACAAATTTGAAGCCAGACTGACTAATACACAAGTCCTTTCATTACATGAACATCCATAACTCTCATCATGTCTCTCTTTCCACTCTGGGTTATTCGAAGCCTATCAGTATACTAGGCACCTGGAACTCAAAGACAAAAACGCATTAGATGAAGAGGCTGCTAACACAGCAATTGTACTCTAAATTCAACAGTAGAAGAGATAATAGAACACTTGCTAAATGAATGAATGATTGATTCTTATGATGAGTGAAGACAGGCATAATGAGTTTTTGCAAAGCTGTTTTATGCTGCTTTAATATGAATTGTCAGTGAGATAATCAGTTTACACTAACAGTTTACTTATTAGCCTTTTTCATTAAAAAGGTAGGTAGAATTTTTTATCATACAATAGATGAAGAGCTACAAAAACAATGAAATATCAATAAAAATAAAAGCTGTCATATTTTCACTTCAATATTTACACCAAGCAATCTACTAAATATTTTAGATATATTATATTATTAAATTTTCAATCTATTCTAAGGTAGGCACTTTCATTAACACCATTTTGTATATGAACAAGTTGATGCTTGGAGGTAGTACATAATTTACTCAAGATTATTCTAGGGCTAGTGAGATCAGAATTCAAATTATTCAAATTATGTGTTCATTCACTAATTAGAAAATTTGAAAATGCTGCTTAATTCACATGGAAAAAATTTATATTATTGCTGCAAAAAAATTTATATTATTAAATAATTTATGAATGGGCTACTTTAAGTTTAGATATTCAGAAAACATGGCAGTCTATCAACTTATATTTTTATGTTAACAATTACTATATTATTTCTTACTACAATCAGTGAAGCTTAGTCTCTTGAATATTATTTTATTCTAAAATATCACTTGTCCTAAAACAAAGTGTTACTAAACAATAAATATCTACCCTCAATGCTATCACATTGAGTAGGTTTCATTTTAATCTATTTCATTTATCTGATAACTACCTAGGGATCTATGACTCAGTCAATACTCTAATCTTTTCAAATTAAATTATCCTCCTTTAGGGATATAGCCTGATAAAAAATGATTTAAGTAGCTCAAACAATTTGAGTTCATTTCCTTTCTTAGTTTTGAATCCTATTACAATAAGTGCCCTTCAAATTCTTATATTGAATTACTAATACCTGTAGATAGACCTTGCTGTAAATGAGTAATAACTAAAATTAGAATAATAGGCTCCAGAGATTTAAGCACTTATGCATTTTATCCTAATTTTTCTTACAGATGTTAGTGACTCCTTTTCCTTTCTTTATTGTTTTACTGTAATTGTTTTATAATTTATAAAATCGTGCTGCTAAAATATGATAATAAAATATTGCAAATTAAATCCTATTTTATGTTTATCGAACTTCAGTTTTTAGAGTGGTCTTGTGATGAAGTCTGTTTTGAATTGAAAAAGTCTTATAAATAATCATCAAATATAAGCAGTAAATTGAGGCACCCTGGTTTAATTAGTTTAGATAATATAACATTTTGGCTTCCCTTGAATAATAGATATATTATTCAATAATTTGTGTCATGTAGTCAATAAATGTGGCAGGTTCATTTACTGTTTTTTGTATATATGTACATATGTATTTAATTATTTTTCTGTACTGAGAGTTGCATCAAATTTTGGAACAGCATCTCATTAAAGCATTAGGTGTCTGGGATGGACTTAAACTTCATATCCTCCTGTCTCAGCCTTTCAGAGTGCTATTGCAGGTGTGTGCGGCCACCCTCATAGGGTAGGTTCATTTACTTAGGAATCCTATTTCTCTAGTGACTTTCAAACCTAACCATATAAGAGAAGACAGTTTAATTGCTTGAATTCAAGGGCAAAATTTATCAACTGGTAAGAGTGTAGCTTTTTTTTTTTCACAGTGATAAATCTGTCCCAAATCTCTAAGTTGACTGAGTTTTAAATTCTTAAAAACTCTTGATTGAGTTCTTCAGTCATATCTTTATTAAAAAATAAATAATTGAGCAGCACTGAATTCAATCAAATATATGTTCTAATGTTTATTGAACAATTTTTGTGACACACTCACATTTTGCATGTCTCTGGAAACTCATTTTTATTTGTATCACTAAGTGTTATGGATCTTTCTGACATGTATTGAATCATTCCTTTTCTTTTGGTTCCCACTGCTATTGATTAGTTTTTTCCTATCAAAAATTTCCACAGGTTACTGTGTTCTGTCCCAACACCTTCCTCTACATTTTAAATTGTCTTCCTTTTATTTCAACTCTCTTCCATTGTATAATATTTTGTCAGAAAAAACTTTTTAAAACATATTGTTATTACTATATGCAAAAGATTAAAAAAATAAAACATAACTAAACAGAAAAAACAAAACAAAAATACTCTGGCTTACAATTTTTCTTTAAGATTCATAAAGTAGGCTCAGAGCAAATTTTTATATTTTTGTAAAGTTGTTCTTGATATGTTTTCCTTCTTTCATTTTTATAATATGATCATGTACACTCTAGTTTATCACATTTGTGTATCAGTTCAAAAGTGACATACATTCCATTTTAGAACCATGATGGCTATTTAAATATTTAAATTATGTATCCAGTAATATCTTGTATTTGTCAATACATGCACAACAAGTATTTATCAAATACATGCACAGATTTGAAGCTATTTTCTGTTGTGAGTAAATACTCTTTGTAACTTCCAGATTCATATTCTAAATTTCTTCTGCTGTTCAGTTTACTTTTTTTTCTAATTTTTCTGTCTTGAAAAATTAAATTTTCTAAACAGATTGCAAACAGAAAAAAAATCATTGCTTTTTGTGATTTTAGTCTTTTACGTCTACCTTTATTACTGTTCAGTTAACTCTGTGCCAAGGCCACATCAAGAATTCTACTCTATTTCTCTTTTACACAGTAGATTTGGACTATTCTTGAAATGTTATAGTTGAAAAGTTAATATGGAATATTGGTCTGTTGAGGAAGTTTTTAAAATTTATTTTTTTTTAGTTCTTGACTATTATAGTTTAGTTATCTGGTTATGAAAAAGTAAGACTAGCAGAGTCTCACTTACCAATTACTTCCACATCATTGAATATGTATATTTTATCTATATTTTAGATTTTATAATTTCCCTATTATACAAGGTATATATTAAAAAATTCTGTGCTCTCCACATAAGTAACATAAAAATATTGTTTATGTTTCTAATACTGACCATCGTTCCTTGTATCTCAGAGTCAAGTTTACAGAGACTCTTATTATGATATATACAGCCATTTGATAGAAGAGTAGTTTAATTTTTCTCTTTATATATATATATATATACTGATATTTATATATTATATATATCTGTGTATAAAATACCTCATTATGAGCTGCTCAGGGAAAAGATATTTGTTTGAAGAGAATAAAACCAAACAGAATAAAACAGAATAGAATCAATCAAAACAAAACAATGAACATGGTATAGGACTTCAAAACAAGGTAAAAGTAAATCAATAATGGCTACCATAATGCCTCTTGTTACCTTCAAAATAACTGCCCATACCATCAGGCATAAATAAAATCAAACGAAACAGAACAGAAAAAAAACAATCAAAACAAAACAATGAAAGCAATACAGGACCTCAAAACAAGACAACCAGAAAACAGCAGCGGTTAACATAATACCTCTTGTTATCTTCAAAGTAGCTGCCTATACCATCAGGCACAGTATAATCAAACAAAACAAAATAGAATAAAATCAATCAAAACAAAACAATGAAAGCAATACAAAGCTTCAAAACAAGATAAGAGGAAATCAATAATAGTTATTATAATATATTTGTTATCTTTGAAATAGCTGTCCATGCCATCAAATATAATAAAATCAAACAAAACGAAACAGAATAAAACCAAACTAAACAGAGCAGATATTTACAAGAAATTGACTGCATTTTCATCACACTTTGTAAAGACACATAAAAGAACTTTCATAATTGCTCCAGAAATTTTGGAACTTTCACAAGTATAAAAATGATGTGATATGTGTGTTCAAAGTGACATGAATATTTGGGAGAAATTAATAGCAATGTGCCTTTTACTGTTATAATTTTAATCATTCACCAAATTTTTTGTTGCACTTCATATATAACAATAAAGATCTAAAAAAGCTATATGATTTTGCATTTCAATTATAAAAAAAAAGAACATGGCTTTTAAAATTATGAAAGCAACTTAGTAGATAGTGTTATATACATGTTAGGTTGGCAATACAACCTTTATGAAGATATATTTATTGATTTAAGCTCAATATTTCAGTTCAGAAGTGGTTTAGATTTCAATGATGAGTACACTGCTCTTGTTTGTGGAATGTTTTCAACATCCAGATTTTCTTCACATATCCTCTGTAATTTTGGAGCAATAAATTGCCTTAGTAAATTTTATGATATAGTTTTAATCTCCACTATATTTAGAAGACTTAATGGTTCGCAGAGATTTAAAAATATATTTTATGTCTCTGCCTTTCAAATAGCCACTTTGTTGAAAAAGAAGCTAAGAAGAAATTTAGATATTACTAGTTTAGCAGTAAGTGTAACTGTGATAGTATAATTTAGATTCATTAATACATTCATGCCTGCCTGACATGCTTACCAAGGGTCTACAACTTTGCCAGGCACTTTGGATAAATTGTTGAGATAAGTTGACCATCACACACATCCCTTCTATAAGTATGATCATATTTTAAATAGTGAATGACACTCAGTGTATATGTATACATGCGCAACAAAAAATGAATATTTTCAAGAAAAGTTCATTTTTAAATGTTATTTAGAGAAGAGCTCAATGAAAAAGTTACGGTGGCATAAAAATCTAAACAACCTAGAGAATGAGCACTAAAGATATGTGATGTAATGTTAAGTGAAAAAATCCAACACATGAGCTTCAGCATTGTATGCTTTCTCTTATATAAGAAACTCAAAATGTAAATAAAGAACAAAATAAAGGACAGTAATAGGAAATAGTGCCTACCTTACACAAAACCGGAAATAAACTGGCAAACTTGGCAATTCAATTTATAAGGCAAGTACAATTTTTATATCAAGATTTTCTAAAATAAATAAACATGTACAGAAAAATAAGAAAGAAAATTTTCAAGACAGTATCTGAATAAGCAATTCCATGAATAGAAACAAATGTCCCAATAAGATTTTAGTGTTTCAAATTGAGTTAATGAATTACATAAAGAAAATAATGCATTTTATATTTTTGAGGAGACTATATAGATATAAAATTTATACATTAGAGAAACAATTTGAGGTACAGTGAAGTATGAAACTTAATAATTTTTTTTCATTTTTATTTTTACTTCTTTTTATTTATTTATTTTTTGCAGAACCAGGGATTAAACTCATGACTTCGCTCTTGCCAGGCAGGCAGTTAGGCCACTGATCTAAATCCCCAGTCCTCTTAAAGTTTTTATCTTAATGGAGTAACAAAGATATTTTATAAAATTCACTATATACTCATGATAAAAAAGCTCAGGAAACATTATAGATGAGGAGAATTTATATATTCTTACTCAGATAAAGCACATCTACTAAATAACTTATTTCTAAAACTTGCTAACACACTAGTAAAGTATTTGAAACCTCACTTTTGAAGCTGGAAACAAGATAATTGTGTCCACTATCAACATTTCTGTTCAACATATAGTCAGAATCCTGTACAATTAGAGAATAAACAGAGTCTGAATATAAGAAAGACATAATTATGATATATTCTGACAATACAATTGAGTAACAGAAAATATAAATCATAAACTTATTAATCTAATTCAAACATTTCAACTATGCATAATGGATATGGGAAAAATATTGCTGTTACATTTTTTGAGTGAGAGACACTGGCAATCTCAATTTCAGGTTGGAGTTGAAGTACCTGGGATTGTTGGCATGTGAAACATGCATTGATACATCTTATGTGTATATGATGGAAACTAATCAGAAACTCAAATACTATCAAGGAATACATGCTCAGCAAGCCCTTCTTTATTTACATACAGTGAAAGTAATGGAAAATAATATTCTCAAAAGGAAAAAAAAACAAAATCATGGGGGTCATCATGTTGAATGATTTCTATGAACACAGTTTCAACATAATAAATGTTTTTTCTTTCAAAGTAAGTTTATTTGACATCAGCATTGCTATAGACTAGTGACAGCTTTTTGCCTCCATTTGTTTCTCTTGAGTGTTTATTTGGTTATTCATCCCTGGCACCATTAGTGTTCATTAGGTGAATGTAGGACATTTATACTCTGTATGTAGATACTCGAGTTTTAGACTGATGCTCTGATATTTACAGTGTGACATGTTTTTGAGGTCCACCACATTTCCTTTTCTTTGCCTTACTATTGGCACGTTTGATTGAGGGCTTCCTCTCTGCAGAGAGAAAATTCACCGAACTGTGGCAAGCACTACCTAGAAAGCTTGAGGGGGCATCAGTTTTAGGTGGACTGCAGATGGTGAAATGTAAGGTAAGTAAGAAAGAGTTATACTTGCAGTAAGCTAAGCTTGGGAAGTTATTTATTACAAAGCAAAGCTGACAAACACATAAATATGTTCCATTGATTGAACTATTAAATAGCATGTCTTTTGAACTAAGTTAGACACTAAGGTTGGGTTTAATATCAGCAAGGAAACTAACCTTCTGATATTTCTTGTTTATATAATTGAACAAATAATCCCTGTATTTTTATTTTTACTGTATCAGTATACTAGAATTAACAATGGGATGGGATTCATTCCTTATATCCCATGAATTTATTGCTAGTGTGGAAATTTTCTGTATTATTATTATTTCTGTGGAAATTACTGCATTATTTTGTAGTTACTATATCTGAAGTAGAATTTCAGTTCCCAGAGAGTACCAAGAATTGTGAAGGATATTTCCTTCGTATTTTCTTTTGAAGTGATTTTGTGAAACAAAGGGGATATTATTTAAGGAGATAGATAAGGAAAAAAAATGAAAGAAAGAAATGCTGGAAGGACGCATTTGCCTTTATTTTGTTGATATTACTCTTTCTCTTGTTTTCTCTATAAACTCAAGCTTTACTCCCCTGAAGTTTTGCATTAGTTTGTAAGGACTGATAAAACACATATCCTACATCAAGTGAAAAAATTACTAACATTAGAGTTGGAACTTAATCCTAGGCTTTTTATTGCCATATGTGAAGCATGTTGTACATGACCTTAAAATTCCATAGTAGTTCAAAATATATATGCTAAATTGTGAACTCTTCATTTTAACTAGAAATATTTTTCCAGTTAAACATTCAGTGGAAAAAAACACATGAATAGAAAATAACTAAAATCTAATTCAGAAAAAATAATTATTTTTCCCAAGCTGGAAATGCTGCTCAAACTCCCCACTTTTTTGAAAAATTTATGAAATAGGTGACTGGTTACACATTTGCATAATTTATTAATATATTAGAGGTACGCAATACCCACCAAACTGCTCCACTCAGATAATGATCAGACATACAGCTCAACTCTCAACATCTCGACTGAGTGCATTTATCACTTCTCAGAGTCACTGAAATCAGAGTGTGATTGCTTGCTTGAGTGAAACAAATCCCTGATATAAAGTTATATTCAGCATAATAACATCTTCAGTATTATTCAGATATGTTAAAGGCATGGCAAGCTAATTTATAGGTTTGAAGAGTTGGAGAGTTTATTAGAAGCAATCTTTTATGACTGTATCTCATCAGAGGTTAGGAAATTGAAGACCGGGAGATTAATTACTTTCTCAGTAACAGAGAAGAAATTAGTAGTATAAAAAGGTTTATATTTTCTAATAGAAAATATTTCTATTTTCTAAAATTATTTTTTATTGTACTTCAAATGAAGAAGTACATATGAGCCAAATGTTACTTTCCTTTTGTCCATCCTAAGACTGGTTGGTTTAAGGGAGTGTCCAGCAGGTAAATGCTGTTCATCCCATGTAATTGGGACTTTCTATCTTCTCACGGTGCTCCGTGGATTTCTAGATCATTTTGAGTTTTCAACACATCATATCCAGAGCATGAATATGTGACTATATTGTAGTATCCAGTTATTAACACTTACTATTTCTTGGTCACTGTGAGAAGAGATGAAATAACATCTTAGTTGAGATTTATAACATTTTAGGAAATAAATCTTTTCTCAAAGGACAAAGGTGAATTATAAAGAAATGACAAAGAGTTCTGTGACCAGTTAAGAAAATAAAATACAATTATTTCTATTGAAGATTATATAATAGATCTGGCAAATTAACTATGTCCTTGGTTACTTTCATCTCTTTCCAACCCCTCTAGAGTATGTATTCATTCCTACCTACTTTCCTGTGGTCTCTGATATGTGCTTCAACTTCTATCTGGGTCTCTTTTACTTCCCATTTGTATAATTCATTCTAAATTTGCTTTCCTCTTAGATTTAATTCACACTTAAGACTTTATGCTACACTGAGGCTGATTGGACAGATAGTTACCTTATATTGGGCAATTTAAATCAGTAAAAATTTTAGTAAAAGAAAACACAAGTTCTTATTTTGTCAATGATACTCTTTAATTAATATATTCGTTTCTGCTTTCGAGTCCCTTGTGGCAAACATAATGGGTACATAAGTCTAAATCGTTGCAATAAAAACACGCTTATTATAATAATGAAACTTTCTTAAGTGCTCACATTTCAGAGCACTTTTCATATTATTCTCTGTCCAAAGTCAATAGCAAATGTATGACTTTGGAACCAATGTTAACTGCAGTTATGAGTGAGCTCTGAGACTGTAAGTAACTTGCTCAGGATTGCATACATAATAAGGAAATACCTTTGACTATCTTTTATATATTAAAGTAGAACTTTCAACTTTGACTGCACAATGTAATTAACACTCTCTGATTTCTGAAGAAGATAAAGCCATTAAACTATTTGAAAGCTATTTAGCAATATTCAAATTCACATTATTAATAGAAATAATGGCTTTACTCCTTACATTTATCTTCCTAAATTGCATAATATCTGTGCCTACAAGACTAAAACTGTTTACAAATTCTAATAGATAAAAATGTTAAGAACATTTTGAAAAATAGTTACTTGGGGAAGTTTATCTTGGCATGTTTTTTCATTATGCCCCCTTCTTTTTGGAATAATCCAACCCCTACCCAGTGCACTTCTTATTATATCAAAAAGTAAAGAACCACAGTAAGAGTCTAGTGACTGAGTCCTGAAAAAACATGTGAATCATAGTTTTGTAGTCTAACTTGGCTTTTTTGGGATGTTATATGTGAATACTAAGAGATGTTACATATGAATACAAGCTTCTCATTTCAAAGAGAATCTCTTCTTTTCTTTGGAGCAGAGTATGTTAAAATGTCAGAACATGGAGCTTCAGTAAGCACTGCTTCACATGCTAGTATCAATCCAATGAAGTTTAAGATGACCAAACAAACAAACAAACAAACACAAAACAATGAGAGAGGGATGGAGAACAGGGATGATTTGGTTTTTGGTTTCACACTTATGTTAACCTTTTGCTTAACTATGGCTAAATTCAGTTTCTTTCAAGTACAAGGAAAATTATAGGAATAACTCATAAATTATAAGGATAACTGAACTGCAGTGGGGCAACATGAGAACTTGTGTAGAGCTTAAATTGAAATGTCACATCTATTTGCTTTCTATGTCAGTAATTATATTGTCAAGGATTAGTCAAATATATCCTTAGAAATACAGAAGAGTAGTAGAAATAAATGCTAAGCAGAGCTAGATATATTTATGAAAGTTTAAAGCAAATAAGTTTATATTGCTTGAAATAAAGAGGAGTTATGAAATTTATGATTTTTCTCTTTAGAAAGGATGAAAAATCATTATCTCCTTGCATTACAGTACTGCATATTTTTAGTAATACGTTACACCATTCTTTTAGCTGTTTATTTCATTTAAAATAAAAGTTGCTGCTTTCTAGCTAGCCTTAAGCTATAATCATAGTAACATACAAGCTAAAATTGTTGCTTTGTGGATTTTTTTTGTTTGTTTCTTTTGCTTTTCTCACATATTTTTTACGTGTAACTTTCTATAGATTTTTGCCTTTAAGAATCTGACATGATACAGTAATGTGTTCTAGGTTGATCTATTATTTTTTGCAAGGGCCAGGCTTACCTTTTTTTTTTTGAGGGAATAATATTCCGTTGCATTTATATGCCACATTTTCTGGACCCACTCATCAGTTAACAGACAGGTGACTCTCTAGCCTGCCTATGGAAATTCTCTAATAAACTGAAAGTACAGGTAATTCAATTTCTTCGGGTA